>JBBPSJ010000116.1:0-96280 GCA_038093535.1 Boletus reticulatus
TCTAGACGCAGCTCGGTTTGCCGGCCCGGAGGACCGGCCCGATGACACGTTGGCTATCGTCCAAACAGTAGTTTGGCTTTAGGTTCACTGATGATTGTAATGAAGTTCTGTTTACAGATCCCCTCAGTTTTGTCCTGGGGTTTTTCACACAAGGTAGGCTACGGAGACACCTCCGGGTCTCATGGATCAGGCAGTTGTGAAACTCCTGTTGACCCTATTCTAGACAGGCGGCGGAAAGCCGTTAGGATTCCCCTCGGGGATTAACCTAGTAACCGCTTGTCCGGTGCCGGGGTAGGGAGGATGTAGCATCTTAACCCGTATCTCGTGGGTCCCCGGAAAGGACTCGCCCGGTCCGCCTTGTGTGCTCCGCCCGAAAGGCGGTTGCTCTCTGAACAGCTGTTTTCTAGAGAAAATCAATTCCTTCCCGCAGTGCTGGTTACCGCTGCAGAGGCGCATTACATCTGCGTATGAAATGACGATGCCCCGCTAATCTACGGGCCACGGTTACCACTCTTGGTTCTGTATAAACCTTTAACCCTAACCGTGAGTTTTGCGCCACTTTAACTATGGATAAATATAGTCAATCGAACTAAAAACCATTCGCTTAGCTAAAACCTAAAATCCAGGTTCCGGTTATACCGGCTACGTTGCTAACGCGAACCTAACTCCCTGTCGGGATTGTTTCTACAAAACTCTCCAACAGGCTAACACTCCAACCTAAAATGCTAGCTCGTCGACGACCCCCGGCTTAGGGGAAGACGAACTCTAAATCCGAATTTCGGTAGGTCTTAGAGATATCGAGAACGCCCCCCGGCAGAAGTAGTCCGGGTGCAGAAGCGTTAAAACCAGCTCGGCAATCTCCTGGGAAGATCTCGGCTATTTAAGGTTTGGTCACACGAGATTAGGTTTCGATTTGACATGGGAACGATCACACGCTGTCATATGCACTGACAGTTGATCGCCGTTTTACAGGTACCGACCCCCGGATCATTCCGGATCGGCTAAGTTGTACCGCCGTGACGTGAGAACGCCGCCCGGTCATTCCACCCCGTCGTGGGAGCCTCCTCGGAGATAGAAGACTCGGTATCCCGGTCCGCTCTATTTTATTCCCATCAAATGTATACTTATCCGGAAGGTTACGTCCATGCCGTCAGCTATAAAAGCTAGGTATGTGAAAAGGCGTTGTTCCTTGATCTAAACAGGCCTGATGAGTCCCTTGGGACGAAATAGGTGGTTGGGACCGGCAAAGTCTCAACCTATTGCCTAGATCGTGTCCGACACATCTTTGTGGTAACATCTCCCCACTTTCGCCCCGCGATTGTGATTCCACCTAACCTAACCTAACCTAACTAACCTAACCAGGCTAACACTCCAACCTAAAATGCTAGTTCGTCGACGACCCCCGGCTTAGGGGAAGGCGAACTCTAAATCCGAACTTCGGTAGGTCTTAGAGATATCGAGAACGCCCCCCGGCAGCAGTAGTCCGGGTGCAGAAGCGTTAAAACCAGCTCGGCAATCTCCTGGGAAGATCTCGGCTATTTAAGGTTTGGTCACACGAGATTAGGTTTCGATTTGACATGGGAACGATCACACGCTGTCATATGCACTGACAGTTGATCGCCGTTTTACAGGTACCGACCCCCGGATCATTCCGGATCGGCTAAGTTGTACCGCCGTGACGTGAGAACGCCGCCCGGTCATTCCACCCCGTCGTGGGAGCCTCCTCGGAGATAGAAGACTCGGTATCCCGGTCCGCTCTATTTATTCCCATCTAATGTATACTTATCCGGAAGGTTACGCCCATGCCTCAAGCTATAAAAGCTAGGTATGTGAAAAGGCGTTGTTCCTTGAATCTAAACAGGCCTGATGAGTCCCTTGGGACGAAATAGGTGGATGTGGGCCGCAAACCCCATCCTATTGCCTAGGTTCGATTCCTGTCTCACTACGCGACAAAACTCACGTCCTTTCGCCCCGCGATTGTGATTACCACCTAACCTAAAACTAAGAAAGTGTACTCTTGTCTAGCGAAAGCATAGTCTTGTCTAGGAAAGTGTAGCAAAGTGTACCGAAATCGTCGACCAAGTGTAGCGAAAGTCTACTGTTGTCTAGGAAAGTGTACTGAAAGCGTACAGGATCGTTTGGTAGTGTAGAACATTGCTTAGTGATCAGTCTTGAAAGTGTAGTGAATGTACTGTTTTTCTTTTTTTTTGCTACTGACTTGGTAGTGAGTGTAGCGTTTTGGTAGTGTCTGGGTAAGGCCAGGATCTTGTTTTGATGGTCCTGAATTTCGCTAATTTTTGCTTATTTTTTGCTACTGAATTAGTAGTGATAAGTCTTGAAATCGTAGTCAGTGTACCATTTTCTTTTTTTTTTCGCTAGTCACTTGGTAGTGAGTGTAGCGTTTTGGTAGCGTCTGGGGAAGGTCAGGATCTCGTTTTGGTAGTGCTCAATTTTCCTATATTTTCGCATTTTTTGGTAGTGGTGATTACCATTTTTCCTACATGATTACTCTAAATCCTACTTAGCTTCCATATCTTATTGATCATGTATCCATGTCTGTGTCTGCATTGATGATGACATTACTGTTTGATTCATTTTTTGGCACCAATGACTCATCAGATGTGCCTTCTATCTATTATTATCTGCTCATTTCTCTAATTTTTATTATTGGTATTCCATACAATGTTTCCCTTCCCACTTGTGGACATACCTCAGTAGATAACTAGGATCAGTCATAGCCAATGTCCACCCAGGATTAATCTTGATTTGGATAGAAATAGGCATGTTCTTGTATCAGAACAGGCATATAGTAGTGTGTGTCCTTATTGGCCTAACCTGCCGGTGTGTTGCACTCATTTACTTATATTTAATTGTACTGCTTGTGCTGTGCTTGCCTGATCCACCGGCATGTTGTGCTCACTTACATATATGGGACTTGTTCTTTGTTTGCATTCTTATTGGCCTGATACACTGGTATGTTGTGCTTCATGTCTAGTGTAGCATTACCTAGGATCAGTTGAGACCAAAGTCTACTCAGGATTGATCTTCATTTGTGTAGAAATAGGCATGTTCTTGCACTAGAACATGCACATAGAAACATATGTTCTTATATGCACAACTTGCCGGCATGTTGCATATGCTCATGTATGTGTGAGTTAAACATTGCTTGTGCTGCTTTGGTTGTGCTTGCCTGATCCACTGGCATGTTATGCTCACCCACACATGTGTGAGTTGTGCTTTGGGCATGCTAACTGTGCTATGCTTGCCTCATCCGCCGGCGGGTTGTGCTCTCTCACAATCATGCTTATTATATGCAAGTTGCTGGTCAGCCCTACATGCTCTTGCTTGCTTTCTCATTGTATTGTGGCTGTGCATATTAGTCAGCAGGTTGCAACATCACTACACTACATTGTGTTCTTATTACCTAACGCACATTCTGTATCGAAGAGTAGATTATTAGTTTTAAACGTGTTCGAAACTTGCGACTGAGTTTTTCACGGAGCCCTAGATCACACAACCCAAAATCTACCAAGTCACGACAAGGAAAGACGTGGTTAAAATAAAACATTGTCTTTTAATCTAAGCACCGTCTTATTTCTTATCATGCATGTTGAAGAAATGAGAATCGACAACAACGACAGGCTGTAGGGAGACAGTAGCACGGCAACAATGTAAAAGTACATTAGAAAAAAGGAAAGAGCTCCCAAACCGTTACTTCTATGCGAGAAAACAAGTACATCTTCATCATCAGGACAGGGGACGCTGAAACATGAGTGAGTGTCAAAGTTGAGCGCATATAAACACGTGTTTACCTAGGAAGCTGGTTCGCCCAATCACTACGGCATTCTTTCGTCCAAGAAAACAAGCACGTCTTCACCGTCAGGGCGGGGGACACTGAAAACACGAGTGAGCGTCAAAGTTGAGCGCATATAAACAAGTATCTACCTAGGAAGCTGGTTCGCCCAGCGAAGCAAGTGGTATGCAACAACGAGGAGATGAACGTTGTTCACTGTGGGGCGGACCTCATCAACACACTCTCCCAACCATTCAGCATACGCGTTCCTGTCCTGAAAGTCGGGGACCATGACGTTATTCTTGCAAAGGAAAGAAAAGGTATATCCACGAGTGGGAGGGTGTTCCCAGACAAGGTATGCCAACATAAGGACATGCTCTCCGTAGGTGCAACGCTGATGGTGCAAGCGGCCCTTGAACAGCTCGGCACAGATGGAGCACACGAACCAATCGCCGCCACCAGAGTTGCTACGCCGTAAAGATGCAGACGCTTGGTAAGAAAACGAGTCAAAGTCGAGGTGGTCGATTAAGCGCCATGGGCAGTGGTAAGTCTCGTTCGCATGGTTGTCGTACTTCTCGGAGTAACCCCCCCGGTGGTGCGTGACAATCTTGATAGGACGTGGGTGGCGGAGGAAATAGCACGCAGTGCAATGAACCCCCATGCGGCGGATACACTGCTGGACCGCATAAGCAAGGCCAGGAAAGGCGTTGGGAATGTCAGGAATGATGGAGAGGTCAAACGCGCAAGGGAGGGCAACGTCCTGGAGAGGAGAGGTCATAGAATATCCCTCTGTGGGTATAGGGGAGGAAGGAGGTTCGGGCCTTTGGGAAAGGGGGGGAGAGATAGACGCCTCCCTGTCGGTGATAGCCAGGGACTCGGTGAGGGATACGAGTTCGCAGAGAAGCATGGGGGTGGAAAGAAAGAGAAGATGGGTGGTTCGGTCGACTTTTATAGAAGAGAGCTCACGTACTTATATACTGTCGTTCAAACGGACAACCGATTACTGTGTTTGGAAAAGGGTGTAATAAAAACGAAGGAAAGAAGACGCACATGGCTTTTGGGATGTATACTGGTCACGGTAGTGAGCACGGCGCAGAAGATGATACTTACTACTGATAATGCCATTATCGCTAGTTCGAACATAGCACAAGAGATGATGGATGTGATTGGGTTACACAACATCATAGATTCAAAAAAGAAATGGAGAAAACTGAGCGAACAATGTTTGAAAATACCATGGTGGAATCGTGTGCAGATTCACTTGTAGGCTCGATGATCGACACCTGAGACGTTGCGAATGACAACCAAAAGAGGGGACCGGAAAACAAACCAGATTAACGGGTACATCCTGGATAGGGGATGTCTGGCGGCGGTCATGCCAACGTGAACAGCATTGAAGCGTATCCTAGCGAGGTAGTCAGGCTAGAGTCTCCGAAACGAGCAAGAATCGATACATTCTCTACAGCATACACAAGACAACGCGTGCTGGGCTTGGGAAGCGGTAAGAGTATTAATAGACTCTAATGATTGACAATGCTGCCATCAAAAGGTCGACACCCGAGCCATTGTATGCCAAGACTTTGGTACGATCCATCCTCCTTTCAACATCCGTCACGTATTCTGCAGCCCCAGACATCCATGCTACCTCGCAACAGAGTGCATGAAGACCCAGGTAGTCGGGATTAGGGAGAGGTATGCTTTCAGTCGTGGAGAGCGTCACATATTCAGGTAGGGGTGGTTGGCTTCGCAGAGAATCCTTCGCTGTACACACACGATATCTGTGTGGGGCGCCCTACTAACCTGTGTGAAAGCAGAAGAGATAAGCAAAGAAAAACGCACCTCAATGGGTTTGAGCCACAGCTTAAGCTCATCAAAAAGCTGATGCGAGGCGATATTCAGTGAGATGATGTTTTCAAGACGGTGAATCCGATTGCCGGCCAGGTCCTCGATGATGGTATCATGAGTGAACATCGATAAAATCGACCACATGTTTGTAGATTGGGAACGCTGTAGTGATGTCATCAATTAACGAGAGCAAGACATTTAGCACCCACACACCTTTTTTCCGGGTTCGCTGATGTTTGTATTAAGTGATTGCGGAATGATGTGCGCAGTCTGCACGACGATTGAGCCATCTGGTTGATTATAATCCTCCAGGTTAGTAATCACGCAACGGTTGTTGTCGCGAAGCATTGCCTATATCCAGAGTGACAGTGGGTTATGAATGAAATCTCAAAGCATACCTGAATCCGTGCGTTGTGATGGTCCAGCGTACACTCTTCCATTAAGGCCTCGGAATATTCAAGGCTATTCTCAAACGATGGACGAGATGAGTTTTTGGATGGTGCCGGGGTTGGTCCTCCTTTGCGCCTGACTGTCAAAGGGCCGGTAAGTAGATAAACAAATGAACTAAAAGCAAGTGACTTACACGTGCGAATGAAACGATTGACATAGAACTCTGCTAACTGCATGAGGCCTGCATGGTCCTTTTTGGAGGCAATGTCCCGCTGAACCTGTCCTTGACCATTGCCAGTGGGTGCCAGGCGTAATAGGTGGCCAAGAAGGCGAGCGCAAACTATGGGTGGTGGGCAGCCCTCAACAGATTCAACCCAGGAAGCTTCGGCCTCAAGGGTGAGGCATCGGTTGTATTCCGAATGAAACGCGCTTGGCTGAAAAGGATTTTCAGGGAGCGGTGTTGGGGCCATGGTTGCGGTGAGTTGGAAGGTTGTGGCTGTGTGAGTTCGGCACAGCGCTTGGCATGATCCGAGTGATGTCAGTCACAGTGTCAGTCACTAAGATTGTGTTTTGGAAAGAGTGAATCTATGCAGTAGATAACTAGCATACACTATCCTCTACGCGATTCGACAACTTCACCATTCAGAAGAAACAGCAATGCCTTGCAAGGTAGCCTAGAATAGCGTAAAAGGTTTGTAGTCATAGTCACGGGCATGGAACTATCAGACGTATACAATGCAACCAAAACTTTATTATACCGAAAGTGATTAAAAGCGAAGGGATGTTTGTTGTATTAGAAATGTCTTCTCAAACCCTTCAGCATATCGTGCATGTTAACCTCCTGCCCCATATCAAACATGTCCGTGTCAGACTCGGAGATAAAATCAAGATATTTTTTCTCGGTGGTCAGACCGAATTCGACAAGCACAGCCTTGGCGATCTTCCTGGCCAGTATAATTGAATCGGACCGTTGGTTGGCCTCGCCTTGTGCAGTGTAACTATTACTGTGGAGAACCATTCCACAGAGGGCGATCAAGGAGCGCTTGTATAGCTCTGCAGGTCGTATTCACAAGTGATTCTCGTGTAGTCAAATAATGAAAACTTACTGCGAGTTTTTGGCACGTAGGGCAATGCAATGACAACTCTACATAGCGTCTGCAGCGTTCCTGCATGCGTCTGATTTGTTGCAAACTTCCCATGGGTCGTGTCCACAAACCTCGACAGCTCTGTGAGGTGCATTGAGTCGAGATTGAAGAAATGTCCACCTCGGCAAAAACTTGCGACCGGGGTATAGACCGAGTGAATCTGACCCGGGGGCATGATGCTGTCATAGAAGTGAGCGTGAGGCTAGACGGCCATCAAAGGGTAGGGGCACCTACATTAAATCGCCTGGACATAGATGGACTGTTTTGAAATCGAGCTCGGCGGTAAACATAGAGAGTCGGTTCTCAGGGTTGCTGACGTTGGCCAAAAAGTTTGGAAGGTCCTTTTGACTGACTTGCCCCTGCTTGATAGAGGCGAGGACCCAAATCTTGATGCCAGAGAGAGGGCTGGCATATGTACAAGCCCCTTCGGCGTCATGGTGGGGATAGGTTAATATCGCTGCGTGATGAGCGATCCCCCAGGACCTAACCGTCCAAACGTCTCCACGAATGAGCTGGTCATTCACTGGGAGAATGCCTTGAGTTTGGGCCCATCCGAGACAAAGGCCATCGTCAAGATTTCTAACAAAGGGTTCAGCTAATCGACGGTTTGAGCCAAAGATACTTACTCGAACGGATGGACATGCGTTAGCTGTGGAAGAGGAAAGTCCAGCGATACTCTGAGCACCTGCGGATCCTCAATGTCGTCGACAAAGTTCTTCATCGTTGTCTTTACGAACGGGTTGCTGAAGTTCATCTGACGCTGCTTCATGTCTAAAACAAACGGATGAATATAGTGTATGGAAACATCAGCGTTACATACCATGTACTTCAACCTGGAGATCGGGAAAGAACATGAACTCTCTTTCGAGCCGCTCCATGGTAAACTCGAAATGGTGGACATCCAGAAAGCCCTTTACGACGACTGCCTTGTTCAACGATAGGGAGCCACGAGCAGCCTTGAAAAGGTCGTATGGCTCCATGTTGCGATCGAGGAAGGTGACAAAATGGCTGGGGTCGCCGCATTCCGGAAGCTTGGCCAGGTCCTCCACGTACGCTTGGTCGGCATGGAGAAGGTTTGTCACGCCATCGTCACCCTCCACCTCCAAGTAAGGTAAAGCCGTCCGTTGTCCGTTATTCCACTCAACGGTTCCCGCATTGCTACCAATCTGTACCCCAACCACGTTGGTGACAAGATCTAATTCAGGGTGTTCAGAGGGTGAAAGACGCGGCTGAAGCGAGTCGGAAGGGTCGTCCGGGAGTGATGTTAGGGTTGAGAGCGGGGTATCCTCAAACGACCCTCTTTGAAGGGACGAAGCGTCATCGGGGGAGGGAAGAGGTGGAGGGACAAGAGCTGGGTCAATAGGTATATCATGAGCAGGGGGAGGGCGTGGGTTCGTGGTGTCATCAGAGGAGGGAGGGGGTGGAGAAATAAGAGCTGGGTCAATGGGTATATCGTGGGTGGGGGGGGTGGGTGAATTGTTACTGCCTGGAGGAGCAGGGGGAGGGGATGGATTCGTGGCATCATCAGGGGAGGGAAGGAGTGGAGATCCTGATGGATTGACGGACGGCGTCTGGTTCATGGCGAGAACATGGTGTACAGCAGCAGTGACGGCAGCCAAAGCCTCGTTGTCAGTAGGGTCCGGGTGGTTTGTGGAGGGGCCGTTTACTTCACGCTTTTTCTGTCTGAGGTACGAATTAGCCATTGGGTGGCTAAAGCTGAAGTAGCAGACTGACCTCGATCTGCGCTTTGCCTCCCTGTTCCGTAGCCTAAGCTCCTCTTTCTGCTCGGAATTCCTATGAGAAGGTAGTTAGTTTGGTTCGTTCTTCACCAAAGATTACGATACGCACATTTCTGCTCGTCGTTTCCTCTGTCGAGCGCTGTTAAGCGACCTGGCCCTCTCGTGCTAAGATGGACCCGCTCAGATCAGCCCCAGAGATGACGAGAAACAACGCACCTCATCCTCAGATGCTTCGTGCTGCCGTTTGGCCATCGTTTGTGGTATAGCCTAGCTCATCGTTGGGTATAGCATACCACGTAGATACGTATGGAGGGAACTTACGACGAGGTGGTGGAATGATGAGGGATGTAGCGAAACGCTAGCGTTGTGAAACAAGGCGGCGGCGGAAGTCTATGGATCAGCGATCCAGGAAGCCCAAACAACCAACAGCGTCGTGATACGACAAAGTGGGTTGAGATGGGAGGGATAAGGGTGCTGGCGTGTGTTTCTTGGGTAGTAGACGACCAACGAAATGGTGGCACTAGTTGGTGATCGCGGTAGTGCCCAAACAACCAACAGCGTCGTGATACGACAAAGTGGGCTGAGACGGGAGGTTGGAGATAAGGGTGCTGGGTATGTTTCTTGAGTGGTAGTCGACCAACGAAGCGGTGGCACCGGTCGGTGAAGGTGGTAGCGGTTAAAGAGGGTTTAGGAAAATTAGCACAAGTCGCGACGCGATCACGTGATTCAATATCAGTATACCGTCAGTCACGCACAAATTAACCCATTCAGTCAGTCACGCATACCACATAGTCAGTAACGAGTTGCGGCAGCTTTATTGGTCAGTCACATAATAATAAAGGTAGTGAGATTTGTCATGGCCGGAGTACAAGGGTGTAGCATAAAAGGGAACATAAAGGCTACCTACACCAGGGGGGATGGAGGCATTTTAGGTGGGGACCAAAGGATGGAGCGGCGATCAAAGGGTGCACACCAACGCGCTTCATAGCTGGTTACCACGGGGGCTGTATATGTAGTTGGTGGATGAGCAGCATCAGGAGGTACCACGTAGACGAACCGGGCAACAGCGTGAGCTCGCTATGGTGTGGATGTGGTTGAATGTGGGATGGGGGAAATGGGGTGCTAGCCTCGCAGGAGGAGTGCCAAAAGGGATCCCCATCGACGAGCCCCCAAGGGCAGCGCCCGGGGTGACAACAACGGCGGTCGAGCATCCAAGCGGCTGTTCCGTCTGCGGATAGCATGTTCGTATAAAGACAACGACATCTACCAAGGAGGTAGCAGACGGGGCAGTGTAGCCCCAAGCGAGATAGGGTGGATTCGATGCGCCGTGCCAAGCAGCAACGGTGAATAGCAAGGCAAGAGAAGTTGGAGGGAAGGCTGACAGGCGTGAATGGTGGGGGCGCTTCAAACGGTTCGCGGGATGGGTCAGGGCTTGGGAGGTGAGAGGCCATGGTTGCGAACCTGGGTTGGGATGTGAAGGGGGAAATGTATTCGTTACGCCCCCAACGTTCTGGATGCAGGAATTCATATCAAGCTTGGCTACACCCCTGCTTTGAGCAGGACGGCTTCGATAAAAAAATCAAAAGCCAACGGAAAGATCGGCTTCCAAAGAAGGCCTAAAGCTTGGGTAGGCGATCGAATGCTTAGAAAGAACCCTTCCGATGGGCCATGACAGGTTCGACGCGTGAAACGCAGCGAAGCACGCAGCGGGTTAGTGACGGGAGCCATGGAGATCAGGGATACATGGGGGGGTTAAAATAGCTGAGCCACCGATGCCAAAGGTGCTTGCCTATGTTTTCGACAGCGAGCCCTTGTTCTCTCACATTGATTCAGCTGCGTATTAAAGGTTCGGACATAAATAGTGATTCCTCAGCGTATGAAAGGTAAGCTAGGTCTAAACTAAGCACTGTGGGGGGAAGGGTTGTTCTAGACAGCGCCAAGTGCAACGTAGGGGTTAGGGTATGGCAGGGTGTGAAGCTCCCTTCTAGGCCAGCATCGATCCTTTGTGGCTATGCTGATTCGGGTTGATTGAATCTGGGATGAGCCGGGGGAGAGCGTTGATGGCTGTCGCCGTGATGGCAGAGGTACTGACCCCAGCGTTTGGTGGCAGGGTGTTGCTAGGCGTTGGGATGCCACCGGTAGAGAATAGCAACCCAGTAGTCTGCCTCGACGGCCGTAAGGAGCCAATCACGCCAAGCCGCTTGCTGGGGACCTTAGTCATCAGTAGAAAAGGACGCAAACCAAGGAGCAGGTGGCCCAAGCGTGCCACGGTTTGGCTCGACGAGGGCGAGGGGGTACAAGAAACAAAAAAAAGGAAGGGAGAGGTAGCACTTATGTAGATCTGGCCGGGTTTGCTCATAGATGATGGGGCGGTTAAGCATTTCTAGTGTGAGGCACCAGAGAGGCCAAAGGGCTCGACAAGGATGCCAGAAACTCGAATTCAAAGGACAAAAGAATGGGTGACCCAAGCGTGCCACGGTTTGGCTCGACGAGGGTACCCAGGGTTCGAACCCAAGGGGTGAAAAAGCGGAAAAGAGCAGGTGACCCAGGCGTGCCATGGTTTGGCTCGACGAGGGCGAGGGGGTACTCAGCAAAAAAAAAGAAGGGAGGGGTAGCACCTAGGCCGGGTTTGCTCATAGACGATGGGGCAGTTAAGCATTTCTGGCGGGAGATACCAGAGAGGCCGAAGGGGCTCGACAGGGATGACAGAAACTCGAATTCAAAGGACAAAAGAATGGGTGACCCAAGCGTGCCACGGTTTGGCTCGACGAGGGTACCCAGGGTTCGAACCCAAGGGGTGAAAAAGCGGAAAAGAGCAGGTGACCCAGGCGTGCCATGGTTTGGCTCGACGAGGGCGAGGGGGTACTCAGCAAAAAAAAAAGAAGGGAGGGGTAGCACCTAGGCCGGGTTTGCTCATAGACGATGGGGCAGTTAAGCATTTCTGGCGGGAGATACCAGAGAGGCCGAAGGGGCTCGACAGGGATGACAGAAACTCGAATTCAAAGGACAAAAGAATGGGTGACCCAAGCGTGCCACGGTTTGGCTCGACAAGGATACCCAGGGGTTCGAACTTAAAAGGGATTGGGGGTAGCACAAGCGTGCCAAGGTTTGGCTCGACGAGGGTACCTCCGGTAATGAAAAGGTGGAAGAGGGTGGGTGACCCAGGCGTGCCACGGTTTGGCTCGACAAGGGGGGGAGGTGCTCAGCAAAAAAAAGGAAGGGGGAGGAATTGGGTTAAAAGGGCCGGTGTACAGGGTAGCATCTATGTAGATGTAGCTGGGTTTGTTGATAGGCGGCAGGGTTGTCAAGCATTTCTGGTGTGAGACGCCAGAAAGGCCAGAGTGATGTGATGGTGAGGTGTAAAGGAGGGAAGAAAATTTAATGGCACTGCCACTTGATGATTCATCGAGATTTATAGAGTGACTGACGCGACTGACTATAGTGACTGACTATAGTGACTGACTATAGTGACTGACTATAGTGACTGACTATAGTGACTGACTGACGCGACTGACTACGTGACTGACTACGTGACTGACTATAGTGACTGACTACGTGACTGACTACGTGACTGACTATAGTGACTGACTGACGCGACTGACTATAGTGACTGACTGACGCGACTGACTACGTGACTGACTATAGTGACTGACTATAGTGACTGACTGACGCGACCGACTACGTGACTGACTATAGTGACTGACTGACGCGACTGACTACATGACTGACTGACGCGACTGACTGACGTGACCATATCACAACTAACGTTACAACCGCATGATATTCATGGATACATTTACATAGATAAAGTTATAGGCTATAATAACAAGGATGTAATAAACTCGGAAGCAGCTTGCTCCACATAACCAATAAACCCCTTCGTTTCACGTATGTGGTGGCGGAGATTCTGCCTCCACTCTTTTTTCCCCTTTACGGGAACTGGACACGGAATGGGACTAGCTGGGTCAACAGACGGTCTTAGCTTTCCCATCAATGTGCGGAATTTTTCTTCGGCAGAGTTCGACCATGACAGCGTATGAATACCAGAAGACTCCCAGATATCCGGCGTTGGAAAGAAGGATACAATCTTGGATTGCCCTGCCCGACCGCTTTCAGCAGCTGCAAAGGGGTAAGCATTCTTCAACAATACATCCTAGCATCACGTACCGGTATCGATGTGAAAATGACCGCACAACAGCTCAATCTCCGCATCAGAGATATAATCCTCGACGAATACGACGTTGTCATCCTCGCCTTTCCAACGTAAGCCATAGCGAACAGCGTCATTCGATGGGCCATAAGCAGCAACGTCGTCGAGGTCGACATAGGGTGAGCATATGCGAGTGAGTATACCACCTCGAAACACTGCAGCCCTCAGTCGAGGCGCTTCAAGCAGCGACTGCACCGTTTTCTGGTACGCATGGAAATCGAAGTGGGAAGGCACGAAGCCGCCTTCTCTTTCCCTGCGTGAATACGTCGGTATAGGATAAGACCGCAGGGGAAGATCGGTTTTGAATTTGACGAGGAAGAGGTGGATCCGAAACCCAGTCTGACAGGCCTTGGATATGACATCCTCTAGAGAGGGACCCCAGCACTCTCGGATGCATTGCGTGACAGCGATCGACGACTCGAACAAGACGATCCACGGTCTCAGATACCTACTTGAAGTGGGATTCACCGTGTATCCCTTCAGCGTAGCGTCCGAATCAACGGAGTTGAGCTCCAATGGAAGGAACATGAAGTGACATGGATTGCGTCCACGGAGCTTGTCGTTCTTGAGATCCCAGTACAGGTCAGGGATCGGTAGACCCTTCTTGATGAGGGTTACAGCCTGACATGCAGCATCTTGGCAGGATGTACTCGACACGGCGTTCTTTTCCATCAATACCCGGGCAACCGCATCAAGGGAAAGCGGGTCGTCGACAGGGGATACCGATCCTTCCCGAATGGCAGCAGCCAGCGCTGCTAGGTTAAACCCGTAGCGATGATACAGGAGGACGTCAAGCTGTGGGATGTCAACCTGTTCGTCGTCGATCCCTGATGCGTGGGCAAGCACAACCCCCTGTGCGTTGTGATCGGGATTGAGTGTTGGAGGTGGTGGCAACGGAGGGTGAGTATGACTGGTTGAAGGGTTGGTGCTAGCTTGACGTGGTGATGAGCCGAGGTTGGACTGAGGATGTGGATCATCCTCGGGTTCGCTTTGGATCTCTAGCTCGTCGAATTCGGTGCAGATATCCCATTCGTCGAATACAGTGCTGTACTTGCGCTGGTTGTCAGTTCTGTCCTCCGTATCGTCAGTCTTGTCCCAAATATGCTCAATTTGTTTCTTTTCGACACGCGTCCGGGTCCTGACCCCTGCAATCTTTGTCCAATGGTAAACTTTACTCTTGGCAGTCCACTTATTGCGGTCGGCATGCTGTTGCCTGTGGCCCCATTTGAGCAGCTCCTCTGGGGATGCCTTGTCCCTTCTTTCCCGCTCCTTTTCAGCCCTCCGTTTGATAAAGTCCAACGGTGTCTCCACCGACATGTCCTCTGGGGGTGAGGGGGGAGGTGCAAGCTCTAAATCCTGGTCGAGAACACCGTCGTCTGCTCTAACCTCCTTCCGATCTATCATGAGAAGCTGCTCGCTGGTGACGCTTGGCCAATCCTCTTTTTCCATAAACTGAACGCAGCGTCTTAACACCTCGTGATCCGGAAGATACCTGTGTAGCTCCACAGGCAAGGAAGCTTTGATTCTGCAAACGAGCGTAGGATGGGCCTTGCCCCACACCAACCAAAACCTGACCCCGGCATACGCTAGAGCGAAGTGGAACGTCGGGAACCATTCACAGGCCTGGATGCTAACGATAACGCCGATGCGCATCCCCAGAGTAGATTCCATGTCGACAAGGTCTTGGATGATGGAGTCGGCGAGTGGCAGCGTGGCTTTAAGCATGGATCGCACGCTCGGAGAGGGTTTGACCCGAAAAAGAACGGTGGAGCGAAAATGCTTCTCGGCGTGGAAAGAATAGAACATCGAGAACAGCCCGATCATGATAACGAATCCTTCTCTTGATAACTGCATTGACTTGGCTGCACGACGCGCTCCTTTGAAGGTCCGTCTGTAGCCCAATTCGCAAGGATAAGGGTAGTAGTCGACGACCATGGGCAACAGAAATCCGGAGCTTAGGCAGGATATTGCTGCAGCCAGCGTGTCCTCCAACCATATCCACGACTTGAGTAGATCGGCTTCCAGGCCGTATCGACGGTCACTGTGCTGTATGATCTTGTACTGTGCCAAGCGGCCAAGCAGAGGGCCAACGAATCGGGGACTTCTTGGGATGAATGCGAATTGAGGATACTTGTTTAAGTTTGATCGAAATAAAAACGGGTCCGTTGAGAATAGGAAGTCGGGGTCGGCTTGGAGATCGTCATGCACTGGCGGGGGGTCGTACGGTTCAACTGGTGATGTGAGTACGGTGCCATTCCTTTGAAGGACGACGTGATTCGGAGGATTCTCATAAAAGTCGACGCTATGAACGATCCTAGACATTCTATTACATCGTCAGGTGACAGGGGTTACGTGAAATGAAATTAAAGGTACATACGAAGAAGGCGAGCGTATGGGGAGGTGGCAGGATGAAGGGACTTGGTGGATAAACGAAATTGGATTGAACGCGAAGTGTTACTAATGGGAAAGGGCGTCTGGATGGGCAACGAGGTTTTCCGTGAGGAGGGGCGACTCTGGTGAAATAAACGCGACAGACGACGACGAGAAGCGTGTGTAGGTGGATTGGAGACCAACGGCGATGTGAACAACACCGTGGGCAAGGGACTAGAGGATGGAACGCGACGAAGACGTGGAGAAACGCGCGTATGTAGACTCGAAACCAACGGCGATGTGAACAACACCGTGGGCAAGGGACTAGAGGATGGAACGCGACGAAGACGTGGAGAAACGCGCGTATATAGAGTCGAAACCAACAGCGATGTGAACAACGCTGTGGGCAAGAGGGAGGAGATGGTTTGAGCAAGAACTTGAACGCGTGACGTCCAAGTGTAATTAAGGTATTTCAAAGACCGATGTGGTTCTCCACGCTTGCACTATTACTATAAATGGACAACAATGAAAATAGGCGGTCAGTCACTCCAAATAGTTAGGTTGGATTAAACAAAAATACATAGGTTAGTTACAGTAGGGATTAACGTGAATCGGGAATGTACAATAACAACCTCTGTTGACCGCGAGAACGTATGGAAATAGTCAGCCACGTAAGTAATAGCTAACGCTTGACTACATAACAACCCATCCGTACAAGGACCTTGTTGAAGAGTCCAACAGCTGACAGGAGAAAATGCATGCTTACCTGCTGAGTCGTTGATCTATGATGTGACTGACCAGTACATAACTTTTGCGTGACTGACCATTTGGGACTGACTAATCAAGGTTTACATGTAAAATGAGATGTCCGTCACGTATATAGGAGAAACTCGAGAACGAAACGGTGCTAACATTTTTATGGTTCAATAGAGGTCAATTATTGTACGAAATATGCTAATTAGAACCTTTGAGGTTAAAAACCGTACGTCTGTCCAACTCTAGTTCGTCAACCTTTGAGAACAGCCCCGCCGCTCGCTTACACCTCTCGTCGTGGGTGTTGTCAAAATATGCCTTGAGGCGTGCGGGGGAGGACTTGACAGCCTTAAAGCCATACTCGACCCAACGAAATAAACCACCGGGGCAGTACTGGGTGAACGACTGACGTTTCTCGTGGGACTGGATAGGGACATTGCCGTGGCGGATTGTACCAGAGGGCACGAGTATCGTCGAGCCGGGAGGAAATTCAACGACGATTCCCAGATCAAAGAGGATGAGGTGGCCGCCTTTGGTGGGGTCGTATGAACCGCATGCGAAAATGGCACAAAAGCCAAACGGAACGTTGGTGCTGTCGACATGCTCCACCGTCACGACACAAGAACCGCAGTTGAAGGTGGCGGTAGGAAATATGCTGTTCTTGAACGTTTTTTTCAGGTGGGGGTATTTCGCAAATAACGGGGTTAGATGTGTCTCATACTCTCTGTATAGCTTGGGAGCATAAAACGCGAATGCAGCTGTAAGGACATAAATGTGTGAGTCAGACTGGTAAGCAGCAGAAGGGCTTACAGCTCATGAAACCAGCTGCTCGCACAAAGGCCTTGTTCTGTGCGAGCATCTTGAGGAGGGCGTCATCGGATTGACTGTGGGCGAGATTTCCAGGGGCCTATTGTAATGAGCAAGGCAACGCTTCATTGAAACGGTTACGTACCGTTTGGCCTCCTCCATAAGAGACGCCTGTAGATAGAGACACGAACTCACCCCTCCGCTCTTGACGACATCCCTGGGCCTCACTGCCAGCCTGTTCCATGAGTGTGCTCATTTCGGTTTGTACCTTGTCCCACTCAGGATCGTTTGGCCTTCCTGCCAAGACTGTCATGATTCGATCTTCTTGATCCAAGATTGCAAGAGGGGTTCTGGAAAAGATAATTATCGAATGAGGCTGTAGATGAAAGAGGCGGCTTACTGCCCATCCCATTTGATAACCTTGAAGCCTCGTGCAACTAATCCCTCGAGGCTAAGGTCCTCTGCGCCGGTGCAACTTTGTCGCTGGCTGACAAAAGCCCCTTTGGCTGCGGGTAGTTTCTCGACATTGAAGTCGACCACAATACCCTTGGGTTTGGCAAACTTCTTCGACATGGATGGTAAGGGTCTTCCTGGTTCTTTTTCATTGGTTTCCGCTCGCTTCCTTTTTCTACGAGCTCTATCAGCGGCGGCCTTTCCTGACGGTGCTTCACGGACATGGTTTGATTCACGAGGTTGATCACATTCTTGTGTGGACAAAGAACCTCCTTCATGATCAGGTTCACCAGAGACGATGTGATCCATTTCCCGACGCAAAGCTTCGCCAAGGCAACCTTCCATGCGAAGAGATTGGATGCGAATGCATTCAACTGAGTCGGGTGAGGTCTATTTCACGTCAGCTGATTGCTTACAAGTACACGTGAGGGCTTACCGAAGTGTGATGAGGCTGGGACTCCATAACAACGCGTGATGCGGCCAGCGGGGTAAAGGTTAGACTTGGTGCAGTGAACGACTAGATTCAACACGTGAAACACGTTGAAGCCAATGAAAAGAGCGGATGAGCACCGTCAAGAAACGAGCGGGATGAGGTGTGACGCGTCCAACGGCAAAGGTTAGACTTGGTGCAGTGAACGACTAGATTCAACGCGTGAAACACGTTGAAGCCAATGAAAAGAGCGGATGAGCAGGTTAAGGGATGAAAGTATGGCAAGCGGGGTAAGAAATAAGAGCTTACATAATAATATTGTCAGTCACGCACCTTAATGTCAGTCACGTTCCTTAATGTCAGTCACGTTCCTTAATGTCAGTCACGTTCCTTAATGTCAGTCACGTTCCTTAATGTCAGTCGCGTCCTTAATGTCAGTCGCGTTGCTTAATGTCAGTCACGCAAGCCATTGGTTCGCAAACGTACAACAAGACGGTGCTAAGCCTCCTGGTCAGGTGAAAAGCTACCAAAAAGTTGCGTGGCGTTATTGGCAACCACAAACAAAAGATCTAACAGGTTGGAGGCAACCCAAGAGAGATCTCGTCCATTTTTCTGACCCAGCCATCTCGCAAATAAAGCCCTACCCTCCAAACCAGACTCGAAAGAGCCCGGAGGTATTCCTAACAGCTGAAAGACTTTCTCACGTAGATCGACAAAGTTCCACGTATGGAAAGCGAGGCCAAGAACCCAGTCTTGGAGATCCTCGTCCTTGCAGTTCCGGGGGCTGCCGTTCCAAGATCCTTCGTGGGTGATGGTTTCGATCTTTGGGCAGCCACAGGATGCACACCGACCGTGGTTGTTTTCCGTGCGAAATGCGCTTCGAAAGGATTGGTAATCCGAATCCTGGAACCATTTTCCAAGATCGCAGGAGGACAAAGAGGTGTGTGGGTGGGTTGCAGATCGGCGTAGAAGGGTGTGTAGTAAACACATCCCTTTGTGAGTGTTGAGAAATCTAGAGACGACCAAGCTCTGTGACTGAAGCTCGACCACCAACCCTGTGTGTAATGAGGCGACTGCACCAGGGAATGAATCACCCTTTCCCCGATGGTGGTTTGTTGTCAACGAGGACGGTGGGGTTAGCATTCCAGGGTTTGGAGAGGGGGTGCTGGGTTCCTGGATGGACAAGAGGCTGGCGACACGAGGATGCTGGGGTTGGGTAGAGTCGTTTCGAGGTTTCTTGGCGAAAGGGTTTTGATGGGAGAGCCGGGACTGGATTACAGTGCTAGGGCCATGTGTACCTGGGGTGTCGGGTGGTAGCTTTCGCTTTTTGGAAAGGGGTGAGCAGTGTGATTCTTCTGAGTCAGAATGACTCGCAGCGAGGTCGTCTGTCAGAAGCTATATAGGGGACTAGGTGAGCAATCAGCAAGAATTTCCATGCAGCGCATACATACGTGTGACTGGAAGTGTGAGTGAAGATGGGTATAAAGCGAGAATGGGAGCCCAGAAAAGGGACATAAGGGACACTTATAACCCCCTGTGTCCTCGTTTAAATGATAGACCTTATCTGCGACGTAATGGTCAACCATATGCAACGAATGTGGGCAGAATACACACTAAAAACGAATAGCGTGAGATCGGGGCTCTCAGCATGGGTGTCGAGGTGGCGGGGAGGGTCGTTTGTCGTTCTGAGGCAAAACGGACATTTTGGTTCAGAGGGCATCTCGACGGAGGGTTGGAGAGGTAGGATATGTACAGGCTGACAAGGACGTGATACAACGTAGTGTTATAAGAATGATTACGGTGACGGTACAAGGAGAGAAAAGGGTACGAGGGGAAAAATTACGATGCAAGGGTTAATAAGGGCCAACAACACGACAGAGGTAGATACTAAAGCATCAGAAAAGTATCATTTGAAAAAGAAAGCGTGTTGTGCTTTCATAAGTCGTCGCCGAAAACGTCATAATGCCATTTGAGTACTGAGGGATCTACCTTTATCTAAAAAAGGTTAAATCAGTGAATAAGATCAGAACACGAATGGAAAGACAATAACCCTGCTTGGATCGAAATTGACGATTTGCAACCCTTGTAGGGATTGGGCCCTAGATAGAGCGACATAAGCTTGACCTAAGAGTTAGAATCAGAAAAAGCGTCCACGGAGATATCATTTACCGACCTGGAGCAAATATTCCATTAAAGTCGATAAGAAGCTTCTCTATAGTCTGTCCTTGTGACTTGTGTATCGTCATCGACCATGAAAGGACGAGAGGGACCTAGCACAGCTTGTTAGATATATTTTGGTTGACAAGTAAATCAGAGACCTGCACGCGAATAGCAACGATTTGTCCATGGGAATCCTCCACCTGGAAGGGCTCGGGTTGACAAAAGACGTACTCATCTCCAACGACAGTTTTGAAATGGACTATTGGATATGCCTCAGGGGATGACGTGGGTGTTGACGGGATGAAGGATGGATTAATTTGACGTATGCAGCCATCCCCCCATTGTACGTGGGCGTTTCCAGAATGAACTAGATCCTTGATTGAATGGCATGAGACGACAGTGCCAATCGAGCCGTTGAAAAGTCCGTTGCCGAGGTTTTTGCGAAGCATAACCTGGGCACCAGGCTTGATGAGAAGTAACGGGTCGACAGGCATGTCGCTGTAATGAGGCAATGACTGTGGATGGTCGGGTCCATCCACAGCATCATATCGGAACAATGGGCCAGGTAGTTGATCGAGATGACGTTGATTGGTACGTTCTACGAAGCGCCGGAGGGCATAAAGCTCAACGGGACGACAAGGGGGGAGGAAAAGGGAATCCAAGGGTCGTTGAAGACCTTGGAGGATCATGATGGTCTCCTGAGAAGGACATCCGACTCTACATTCGTTGAGGATTGTGATAAAAGCTAGATGGTGTGACGTCAGTGAGTGTAAAGGTACTCGAGGCACATACCTGGGTTGCTCTGCCGATGGACGATCTTGAGGTTCACAAATTCATTGGTTGCGTTCACCCATGAGGGGGATTCAAAGGCAAATTTAGGCCGCTTTTCACCAGAGCTACATGGTGGTAGCTGGAAGAAATCGCCAGAGCTCAAAAGCTAAAAGAGATATCAACGGTGATTGAGCGTGAGACGAGGAATGTTACCTGTATACCGCCAAAGGGATAGTTTGATTGGCGTATTCGACGTGCAACAGAATCCATAAGGTTTAGATACCTCGCATCGATCATGGATACTATGAAGTTGGTTAGAGGGTCATCGCCAATACTGAAATAAAGAGCATACATTCATCGATTAAAAGGGCGTTTACCTCTATCCAACGATGGAGGGTGGATTGATGTCTAGTGACTTTGTCCATAGCGTTGTCAATCGACATGAGCGGATTGTTGAAGCCTGCCCAAGAATGTAACGTTTGTCCTAGAGGAACAAGAGTGATGGATGAGACGTGATTGGGAATGATTGCTCACCATGAACGCGTGCAGCAGCCATTCCAGTGCTGGCTGTAATTGCTACTGCGGGGCGGTATCCATACTTGTAGACGAGCGCTTCATATATGCGAGTAAAAAGGTAGGTTTTCCCCGTGCCTGTGAGCGTTATAAAAATGCAACACAGTGTTTGAGCATATTGCGTACCAGCTGCACCAGTGATGAATAGGCCGCGTCCATCAAGCGCTAGTTCCATTGCATAGAGCTGCTCATCGTCTAGGTTGTCCAAGGATGGGAGAGGTATAACGTCAGCATGCGAAGCCCTGCGAAGGTGTCGAATTTGCTGCTGACGTCGCTTGAGAGATCCGATGGGGTGCTGTTCGTCATCTGGAGTAGGTTGCATTGCTACCCTGATAGAGTCTAATCGATTGGTGTTAGAGGCGACAGGTGGTGTCCCTGAAGGTACTAGTACGGTCGGTTCCATCTAGCATATATGGTTGGGAACAATCATTGGAGAACGTTTATGACGACTCACCAGCCAATAAAGAGTAGGGGCTAGAAAGGGGGGTGTGGATTGTATAGGGCTCGACGGAGCAGCACCGAGGTGGGTGTGACGTAACAGAGACAGCTGATGAAAGAGGGGTGTTTCGACTCGAGATGATGATGGCTAAATATAGAAGTCTGGATAAAGAAGCACACGGAAAGAGAATTCGAACGTAGCAACGATCAGGAAGGATTAGCGTGGTAATACCCCATAAAAGAAGAGATACGCACTCGTGAAAAGCTGAGGTCCACGCCGTCTCTACAGCCATGTCCAACAAGACCATCTGTCCATATTGCTTTCATTGCTTCGACGATATTGGGCATAGGTTGGAACGCCACGTCAAAGCTAACCATAATGAGGACGAAAAACTGTCATTATATACGTTTGGTTAGTAGCATTTTCTAACATTAGAAACAAAATACCTTACGTCTATGTCAGGGAGAAGCTGGAGGTTGAAGCAAGAAGGTGGCCGCTTCAAATGCCCTCTTTGTGACTTCTTGGGTTTACCATGGGATGTGATAGTGCACTATGAGCAGATGCATCTCGTTGCTCAGGTAAGCGATAGGTCATGGATGGGGAATGTTCTATAACGAGCCCATACAGGAAGAAACACAAGGATCAGGGTAAAAGGAATGAACCTGGGGTGGTAAAACCTTGATATCACGTACAGAATTGTAGTCAATGAGCAATGAATAAGGTTTTAGAGATAGAGAACGTCCACAGTAGTCCTGGGGTGAAGGAGAATATGTACAGGGGCTGTACGACGATAGCCGCGTGAAACGCAGCCATGGGGAAATCAAGCACGCCGCTTGATTACAAGGGAATAGGCTCCACGGAGACAAGGGAGAGGGTTGGTCAATGGAGGGCCAATTGGAGCGTCGCCAGAGGGTCGTATTGCTTTATGAGAAAAGGAGAACGAAGGACCCTGCGAGTGGGCTGATGATAGAACCCAGCAGCGGTGGCAGGCTTGGATACCCTGTTTACATTATTAGAGTAGCACAGCGAGCGGAAAAAGTAATTTGAACCACCTTGTTAGAAAGGAATGTTTGTAGCAGTCAGGAGGGCGAGAGATAAGTACTGCAACGGTGAACGGCAGTAGCGACACCAAGACGGTAAAGGGCACAGAGATAAGTGCTGCAACAGTACCGACACTGGCGTGAAACGTCAATGTGGGCAGAGGTGTTTGCAGCTGGCCAGCGATACGGTAAAGGGCACAGAGATAAGCGCTGCAACAGTACCGACGCTGGCGTGAAACGTCAGTGTGGGCAGAGGTGTTTGCAGCTGGCCAGCGATACGGTAAATGGAATGCCGTAGACCGGGAGCACACACAATGTCACGCATTACATAATCAGAATGAACCGGCAAGACAACACTTGGTTAACATTAGAGTAGGTCAATTTTTGTGAAAGAATGTTAGACTTTACTGTGATTTAAAAGCACCCAAGGCTGTGGACTCATTGGTTACACGTATATATTGTCAGTTGCAATAGCCTTAGTAGTCAGTCACACAACCTTTTAATAGTCAGTCATGTTGTCAGTCACATTAACAATGCCGTCAGTCACGCGAGATTAATGCAGGATAGCTTAGCGATAAAATACCAAGTTAAAACTACCGTTGAAAACATTCTGAAAATGTAATGAGAAATAGGGCAAAGTTAGGTATGCTATCAGGTGAATCTGCTTGCTGCGTTATCCATTCCAAAAATCGAGAAAGTGGATTGTGAGATGAAATAGGGGGTTCTAAGGATAATCTAGTGGACAATGGTTCAAGAAATGATCTGGAGTCGTTGAGTATATCATCATACAAATAAATCAAGGACACGAGAGTGGGTATCAGGTACGGAATTTCAGTATTAGGGCAGTTATCAGGGATGAGTTTGTCACCCCTCCTAATGGAAGGGTGGTTACAGGGAGCACGAAAGGGAATCCAGCAAAAATAACACGAGGGCCAGAAGACATTTTCATCTCTCCTTTTGGCACGAAGACTGGATATCAACGAATCAAAAAGGTAAGGTCGTGTATGGTTATGCGGTCCAATGTGGTATTCTCCGAGAACCCAGCAATCAGCACAATTAATCGAAGTCACACGAGAAATAAGCATTCTCAAACGTTCGATCTTTTCCCTCCCCTTGTCATACGCATGGCGTATAAGGTCAGCATTTCTTTCAACAGAATGCGAGATAGGAAGTATAACAGGTGGTATGGATGGGGGATCACTGGATGGGGTGTGTTGAAGCACAATGGATTGCTTAACAAAGGGAAGATCAAAGCGAAGCGATTGAGGAGCGAACAACTCGCTAGACTAGTAAAAGTAAAACTTTAGTTGGAGGCAATTAAAGCATATGCAGCCCATTACCTTGGACAGCATGTCGCATTGATCGCATAGGATATTATTGACAGAGGACGCACACGAATGTACCTCTGGATCAAAGTGTCCGAATGTTAGGCGCCGACAGCTGTTGGTTTGAAGAAAGCGGGCCATAGAACCTCTTCCACAGTGATCTGGATCATTGGGAGGGGGTGGGGTCAGGGGTAAGCTCCATATGGTGATGGCATGAGAGGGAAGGCCGTCACGACCCAGACGTCCAGACTCTTGAAGAAACGAAAGCATCTCCTTCGGTTCAACAATAATGACGCATCGAACGCTTGGAAAATCCACGCCTTCAGCAAAGCATATGGTGGCTGCAACCCACTGTACTATTCCAGACCGCCAAGCCTGGAACCTCGATGACTTCTCGACCTTGTTGTCGTGTTCATCAGATAAAACACGACTGGTGTATGCAGGGATGTTTAATAGTTCCGCGATCTGCTGTGTAAAGGCTATGCTGGTGGTGTAGATAATCCCACGTTCGTTTTCAGTGAGGCGCACGGATTTGAAGACACCCACAGTTTCCCGGAGGATGTGTTGGGGATCGACTCGAAGGACGGTGTACTTAATGTTCGGACGAGAGACAGGGGCTCGAATCAAACGAAGCAATGTGGGGTCGATCATCATTGATTGACAGAGGGCGGGGATGGAATAAATGGGCATGGTGGCAGTCAAAAGGGTAATGGGTTTCTTAAGTTGAGTAAGTCGATGAAATAGTTTGAAGCAAGGACGATAAGAGTCAGAGGTAAAAATATGATGGGCTTCGTCCACGAATAACCGCTGCAACCTGCTTGAATTGGCTTCAGCCCATTGGAAAAAGCTTTCTGTCGCAGCTTGGTGGGCAGGAACAATGACCAGCTGGGACTCAAAGGGGTTGATATCGGAAGACCATTTCCCTCCAACAATCGGCAAGGCGGCTAATCTACGGTCCATGTCTTCCGTCAGGGCAACAAAGGGTGTGACTACGATGAACAAGCTGTGTGGATTGAGTATAGGAGCTGCAAAAAAGGCCAAGCTTTTTCCGCTTCCAGTAGGCATGACAGCTAATACGTGGTCATTCGCCAAGCAGCTTTGTACCAGCTCTGCTTGGTGATGGGAGGTAAACGAAAAACGGTCCTGACCAGGAAACAAAGCTTTGATGTATGAGGAAAGTAGCGGATGAACGACGAGGGGGGACGGTTGAGAGGGAGCAGAGGGGGATGTCCCGATAAACGTTGCATTGATATAGGAGGTTAGGTCGGAGCCAAACCCCTGCAATAAACTGGTCCAATGGGGAAGAACGGTCCTATAAAAGCCCTGGATGCCTTCCCGTGCTGCCTCATGAATGCACGATGAGAGGGGCGCCTTGAGGGTGTTGAGCAGTTGTAAGGATTTGTCCTGATCTTTTGCTTGATCAACACTTTCCGGAAGACGTGGATCAGAACAACCCAGGCAGGTATGCCATCTGGTAGAGACTCGTTGCATAGACCGAACAGATGTGTGTGATATGGTAGTGAGCGCATTGGTGCCCTGGATACCGTAGTGAGATTCTGCAACGACAGCTGAATGGCCAAATTGGGAGTGAATTGCAGCCAAATCATGGTCATCTGCATCTGCAACACCATAGTCGGTGCCAGCGAGACAACAGAGCATAGAACACATGACCTGTCGGTAGTCCCTCAGCCCTAATGGTTTTCCAAGATACTTTTCCGTATAATGCTGAAGGATAGTAGAGAGCTTCTTGCTGTCCAACACCGTACCATGGTGTACAAAAAGATAGCTCAAGTAGGTTCGAGCGAGGGAAACGTCCATTACGAAACAGGAGAGTTTTGCAGCGACTGGGTACAACACACTGAGGATAAGGATGATGAGGCGCGAGATCGAATGGGCAGGGGTACGGACAATGAGTCGACCATGGCCTTGAACGTGTTGAGTTTTCACATATGTCGTCACGATCGCAAGAAGGCCATTCAGAATAAAAACATGGCGTTCACCTGGCCCATGAATGGTATGTTTGAGGTGGTCGCATTCGGTACCCCTAGCACCTCCTCCCCACGTCAAGGTAATGGCATAATACATTGCTGATACAAGCTCGTCAAGATCGCCCAACCACCGCCAAATTTCAGCTATAAGAAGATCAACATGTATCATATGCACATGAGCATACGCTTACGCTTGGAAGCTATGAGAACCCCCTCAGATCTGGTAAAATAGGTACCATCCACGGCCATCTTGTCAAGCAGTCGTCGAGAAAGAAGAGACAAGCCCTTGGAATCTTGTGAAACGATGGACGTTCCTTGAAGGTCCTCCCGAGGATGATCGATAAACCACATGGTGGGATTAGATGGATTGGTACGGGAGTCTATGTATGCCATAGCATCTGCAAGATCACAGGATAGCGTGAGCTTGTCAATCAATGACTGCATTTCGTCCTTGACACAGTCAACCGACTTGCGAAGGCGTGCGACGCTGAGTGGAAATCCATCTACAGACAGGACGGTCATCGTTGAGTCCCAAATAAACTGAGGGAGCCCAGGCTCAGAATACGCCAACGTGCTGAGAAAGGCATGCTTCTGGCGTAGGTAAGTGAAGAGGTTTGGCCTGGCATCTGTTATCAGGTGTTTGACATGCTCCTCGTATGCTCTACAAAAAATATGGGGTGAGATGAAGAAACATGTGCGAAGTTGGGACATACTTGAACGTGTTACCACCGTACAGATGAGCCATCTTCAGCACTTCATGAACAGCAGTGGCCCTAAGACACCACTGAATGGCAGAAATGTTGGGTGGGACGGCAGATACTTTGGTGGTATTCCCAGTATCGTCCCTGAGGTGATATACGACCAAAAAAAGAGTGAGAAGATCCCTATGATCACTAAGGGTCGCTTCTTCACTCAGGAATGTCAACAAAGCGATGATGGTGGAATGGATCTGTTCATCGACACCTCTGGATTCTTCGGTCTCAACCAGCCTGCGTAAGGAAGACAACTCCTTGGTATGAGAAGGGTGAAAGGGGACAGAAAATGCAGGAATAGGGCTGTCAATGTGACGGAGAAGGAACACGAGGAACAACGCCATGAAGCGAGAATATCTCTTCAGGGTATCCCTCTCCTGAAGGTTCTTGAATGGCTGTGAGCCAAGCTCGCCAGTGGACAGAATGGCACGGGCCGTGAGGATAGGAAGAGAGGAAATGAGGGGAGAGATCGAAGCATAGTAGCATTCTACCGCTTGTGTGAGGCGATGATACGTCACATCCGTTGAGTTCGGAGACACTATAGTTTTACGAAGTTCGCAAAGGTTAACGCCTACAAGGAGTTGGTCCCAACCAACTTGGGCGAAAATGGTTCCCTTGGTACGTTCATTGCATGACGGCTGAAATATGTTGCTTATACTGTACAAGTGAACGGAGGCAAGGTGATTTTCAATATCGTCGATTAGGGGTTCTGAGGAAGGTATAGTAGGGATGTAATCGACCTCTACCATTTGTCGCATAGCGTGAAATTTGCCAAGGAAATGGGCTTTGACGGAAGAGCTTTGGCGCTGTGCAGTGGGAAGGTCTGGATGGGCATGCTGACAATGCTCGTTGAACCTCCTCTTGTCAGAGAAAACAGTAAGAGATTTACAGCCAGAAACGGTACACTTGATAGCGTCAACGATTGAAAGGCCGTGAATGGGTGATATAGGTCCAGGAAAGACGCTCTTGATCTCATGAGCGTTTAAGGAGAGAAGCATCGTGTGCAGCTCATCTTTTGAAGGAAGGGATGAGCGCAACTGGGTGGATGCTTTATGGGAGTTGAGAAGGTGGGCATGCGCATAGCGATAATCTATGGGCGAGGAGCATGGGAGACAGATGGTTAGTCTGAACTTGGGGTCCACGCGAAGCCCAAATGACAAGAGTTTGTGGAATACCGAATGGTCGGGTGCAAAGGAGGAAGAGTCCATCGGGGTAGGGCAAGAGGCATAGTCAATTTCTGAATCAACAGAGGGATCATGGGTTGCAGCAGGGGGGGACGTGTCCATACATGTCGAAGCAGAGAGGTGTGTTCTGTCATCCTCAAAATCCATTGCTGGTATTGGTGCGTACTCAGCAGGAGACTTCTTTTCAGTATCTAGGGAGATGTCGAAAAGGGGAGGTTCGTCGACCATCATGGGCTCTACTGGGTCTGAATGAACCGGGGGAGGATTCATAGGTTCGAAGACGAGGCTTCGAGCACCGTTGGATGGTACAGGGAGCTCGGTAGGCTGATCAGGGAATGCGTCAGGATCGTTGGGGTGGTCGGTTTTACGGCAGAGGGCATATATTTTCTGAAAGCTAAAGCGGGCGTGCCTTGGATCCCCACAGGGGCAGGGCATCTTGCCAGAGAGACCATCTCGTTGGATTTCTGTAGTGCGACCTGTGGTTTCTGTGAGAAAAGGCATAGTGAGGACGCATATATGCTACCTTGGTATTGAACTTTTCGACTGAGGGTATGGTAATCGGACATATGCCTGGAAACATCCGCTTTATTGGACCCAACTGGAAAGGGACAGCCTGTTACGGTGCATCTACGGTTATCTTGTCAGGCTGATCAGCAAGATTAGAGGGAAGACATACGTCATAGTGAATGACCAAAAGAGAAACGCGTGATCTGAAGTGAGGTAGTGCAATGGCAACTGTGGGTTTGAACCAGCGTATACGGTACAAAGAGGGCGTTGTTGGCGTGAAACGCGAGCAATCGGCGGTGACGCGTAGACAAGGCCCTGGTGAGGATGCTG
The DNA here is from genome assembly GCA_038093535.1 of Boletus reticulatus. Lineage (NCBI taxonomy): Eukaryota > Fungi > Basidiomycota > Agaricomycetes > Boletales > Boletaceae > Boletus > Boletus reticulatus. The sequence goes on from JBBPSJ010000116.1 coordinate 29,005, forward strand.
GAACAGCTTTCCCTTGGGAGGGATGACAACACGTTATAAGCGTGAAACGCAAACAAGGTGTACGGATGGCAAGAAAAACCGATTGAGCAATTGGTGGTGACGTGTAGACAAGGCGCTGATGAGGATACCAGCACGGCTTTGGGGTTACAACGCGTTGTAAGCGTGAAACGCAAACAAGGTGTACGGACCAGAAAATCTAGCCGGGGGTAGTAAGTGGTGACGCGTAGAAAAGGTCTTGGTGAGGATAGTGGAAGGGTTTTGGCGACAAATGACAGAGGTAGGGTGAGAAACAGCTTAGGAGGTTATTACATGCGTCGTTAGCGTAAACCACAAACAAGGTATATGGATGGCTCCGCGTCATTCGTGTGAAACACAAATGAGGCACGTGAATGGATGAGGTACTAAGGTGCAAAATAGACGCAGATGCATGGGAATTTCATACAATAGGAACGATTAGGGAAGACGTAGAGCGCCAATCAACATTAATTCACCCGCGTCATTCGTGTGAATCACAAATAAGGCCTGAGGGGGGTGGATGAAGTAACGAGTGCAAAATTGAACCGGATGCAATGATTATGTAAGAGATTCAGTGTCGATCACAGCTATATACTTACACAATACGGGAACGTAGAAAGTGAATCCAAAAGCCTCATGGTGCGATGCACGACTATATGCGGTAGTCACTCTCGCTCATAATAATTTATCAGTGCAGTCATGGGTGAGTGAACTAGTCAGTAACGTGGTTAGTCACCAGTGTCGAGTTCAGTCACTGAATCAGTCAGTCATATAGTCAGTCACACGATCAGTCACTAGTGTCAAGTGAACAAGTCAGTACAGAGTGAATCAGTCAGTCACGGGGTCAGTCGCCAGTGTTGAGAGAGCACGTATGGGTGAATCAATTAGTCGTATAGTCAGTCACGCGGTTAGTTACCAGTGTAGAGTTCAGTCACGGAACCAGTCAGTCATATAGTCAGTCACGCGGTCAGTCAGTCACTGTATAGAGTGAATCAGTCAGTCGTATGGTCAGTCACCAGTGTAGAGTTCAGTCACGGAACCAGTCAGTCATATAGTCAGTCACGCAGTCAGTCAGTCACTGTATAGAGTGGATCTGTCAGTCGTATGGTCAGTCACCAGAGTCGAGTTCAGTCACCGAATCAGTCAGTCATATAGTCAGTCACACAGTCAGTCAGTCACTGTATAGAGTGGATCTGTCAGTCGTATGGTCAGTCACCAGAGTCGAGTTCAGTCACCGAATCAGTCAGTCATATAGTCAGTCACGCAGTCAGTCAGTCACTGTATAGAGTGGATCTGTCAGTCGTATGGTCAGTCGCCAGTGTTGAGAGAACACATATGGGTGAATCAATTAGTCTATAGTCAGTCACGCGGTCAGTCAGTCACTGTATAGAGTGAATCAGTCAGTCGTATGGTCGCTCACACGGTCAGAAAGAAGCAAGTCGGTCGCATATATCAAGAGTGAACGACTGTAGCTACAGGTTTAGTAAACTTGTTACAAGGGGACAAAGAACCCTAACAACCCTAACAACCCTAACATTAACCAACCGGGGGGTTCCCCCCCGGACCCCCCTTCAAGATATACATATCACTAACACTAACTAACCCTAACTGTGAACAGCGGGGTGAAACCCCCCCCCCACGATCAAGAATTATGCAGGAGTAATGATCAAGGGTTAGAGATGAGCACTCACAGCTCGGGAACGGATGATGCAGATGACACGATCTCTGTTGCAGAACCTTCCTTAGGGTCCAAGGAAGGTGTTTTGAGGGGTCGAGAGTCGAGGGGATGTGTTTCAAAAATTCTGCAGGGATGGTGATCGAGAGAAGGGGGTGATGGGACAAAAGGACTCACAACTCGGGAACGGATGATGCAGATGACACGATCTCTGTTGCAGAACCTTCCTTGGGGTCCAAGGAAGGTGTTTTGAGGGGTCGAGAGTCGAGGGGACGTGTTTCAAAAATTCTGCAGGGATGGTGATCGAGAGAAGGGGGTGATGGGACAAAAGGACTCACAACTCGGGAACGGATGATGCAGATGACACGATCTCTGTTGCAGAACCTTCCTTGGGGTCCAAGGAAGGTGTTTTGAGGGGTCGAGAGTCGAGGGGACGTGTTTCAAAAATTCTGCAGGGATGGTGATCGAGAGAAGGGGGTGATGGGACAAAAGGACTCACAACTCGGGAACGGATGATGCAGATGACACGATCTCTGTTGCAGAACCTTCCTTAGGGTCCAAGGAAGGTGTTCCGATAGCTTCGACGTCGAAGAGATACATAGGTGAATATCTGCAGTGCTCCAGAGGTCAGAAGTGAAGTGGCGTGAAAGAAGGGTCGATTGTGCTGCAACAAATTGGTCAATCGAGGCCGTTCTTGCTGTGTATGGCACATAGGCATCGTGAGACGATACCCAGGTGGTTCTGAGGCCGGTCAATGGTTGGGAACGATGCGAACAATGATGAGGAAGAGGAGACGTGTCAGAGGCGCAAAGACCGATGTGGCGTGGGAAAAAGCGGATGTTCAAACGCCCGCGCGACATACTGATAAGTAGGACATACGTGTAGCTGAGGTGATTACATACTGCCAGTAGTGATCAGACGGCGCCGGCGACACAACAGACTGGGAGCGATAGTTCACGAGGGGGAGTGAAGAGGAGTGGCATGTGAACGGTGTCATTCGTGGGGGGTGATGGAAGTACAAGTACATACAACGAAGACACGACGAGGATGGAACTACTAGTGGTACACGAGGACGGAAGGAAGGGGATGGATATGAGGGGGAGTGGAATCAACAAGCGTTGAGGGAATCGGCGAGAAGGTTTGCATCGTCGCTCTCGTCGACGGGAGGCGGGGGAGAGGTAGGACGAGGGGGTTGACGACGAAGACGACGGGTATTGTCATGACGGGTCTTGAGAGGAGGGGGAGGACGAGAGGAGGAGGAGGAAGGTCCGGGGACGGGTGAGGAAGGTTGAGGTTGAGGTGGCGGTGGAGGGAGGGAGGGAGGCCTGGAGGACTCGCCTGCGGTGTTGATTCGGGCGCGTTTCTTGCGGTCGGTGGTGCGAGTGGCTAGATGGAGGAGAAGCGGAGATGAAGTAGAGCAGAGGGAGAAGGAGTTAGAAAGGAGGGACATACGAGAGAGGACGGGAGGGACACGCTTCTGAGCTGGAAGGACGCGACGACGAGTTGAGGGAGCGTTCTTCTCGACGGGGAATGGGTCGAGATGTTGGATGTCGTTTGTGATGGCTGAGAGAGAAGGGGATGAGCGAAAAGGAGGGGACGGATGACGAGGAATGGACGTACAGTCGACTGCCTTTCCGGTAGGATCGTCATCGTCGCGTACACCTTGAGAGAAAGGCCGTTAGGGTTAGGGAGTGCACAGATCAGCCATATTATTTCAGTGATGTGCTTGTATAATATTGCGCAATATCTACCATGGCTGAATTGCGCAGCGTATCTCAACATTGGAATCTGCACGATTGATTATATATTCTCATTGTTGCTAAAAACGCAACAAATCTGAATTGCCCAGTGTGTATATGGAAAGACATATAGTCATATAATTTTACTCGTGTGCATGTCTAAGATTGCGCAATATGTACCACGACTGTATTGCGCAGCGTATCGCAGTATTGTGATATTAGCCCAATTGATTATATACTCAGTGTTGCGCAAAGCATGACGAAGACAAATTGCAGGATGTGTATATTGATATCATATATACAATCAATCTACTTTATTTTACCAACTATAATCTCATCGATATTCGACAAATCATTGTTTTCCTATCTGGAACCTATCTCTAACCCGAGGGACCTTGCAAAATCATTATATAATCTATGGTTCAATGGGTCAATCATCTGTGGTACCGCAGATGAGAACACATATAGTTAGATGGATAGAGATCGAAGGGCAGACTCACCGAACACGTTCAGACAAGGGCAAGAAGCACACTCGAAAGACTCCTGATGAAGGCAGGAGACGAAAGAAGCACCGGAGTGCTGAGTTCATTGGTGACGGGAACGATGACGAAAACGGAACCCCACCACCACTAGGCAAGGATGACGAGCACGGTGACGAGAATGGACCCCCTCCACCTGCCACAAATGGCAATACCAATCTAGAGGGATCCAGTACAGGTGCCACCATCCAGACGCCTGCGACAGATGCCAATACCAATTTAGCGACTTCTGGCACAGGCACCACCATGCAGACAGATGGCAGTACCAATTTAGAGAATTCTGGCGGTGGAGGCACTGCCACAGACAGCACCGCCATTGGAGCGACTCCCGCTACGGGAGGGGATAACGGCCAAGGCAATACAGATGGGACCCTTGCTTCAGGGACACAGCAGACAGCCGGAAATGGTGATACTGAGGGCAGGGGTGGAGTACCCGATGGCTTCGAAGAGCTCGAGATGATGCTTGACTTCACTATAGGCGTATTTGATGGTTCCACTGCAAGCCTTTTCTAAATACACTAATTACAATAGTGTGAAGAGATACACACATTTGAAAATGCGTAGTGCCTAAAGGAACTTTAGACCAAATTCAGAGTACAACTATTTCTGACATACCAAGGGAGATTGAACATATTTCAGGACCATAGCAAATGTGGCAATTCGCACAATAGCTTCGCCAAATGAATGGACGTAGACTTCGAGAGACCCGGGTACTGCTTGAAGTGACGAGGCATAGGAACTCAATGTGTTGCCCATTGGTGTCGTAGTGCGGCAAGATGGAGCCGACGACAATGCTCACGACGTTGGGAGTCAGAAGGAACACGAAACAGCTGTCGAGGGCGAGAGGGCGGGAGCAGCACCAGCGACGACGAGCACATCGACAGTGAGGGGTAGAAAAACAGAAGGAGGGAGCCGTGAACAACGACGCCAATGCCAATGAGCGTGGCAACAGCGATGACGAGGGGGGGGAGGAACGCACGGACGCGGCGGGGAAGAGGGGAGGAGGGCACAGACGACCAAACGCCCACGACGGAGAGGGTGTTGACAGCGGCAGCGAGTGCAGCAGCGACAACGGCACTTGCAGAGCGCACAGACACTGGCGGGGAGGACGACGACAACCACAACCACAACACCCACGACGGAGAGGACGTTGGCAGCGGCAGCGAGTGCAGCGATAACAGCGAGTGCACTTCCAGAACGCACGGACAGTGGCAAGGAGAAGGCAGGCACGGATGACCACAATGTCCATGACGGCAACGGCAACGGCAACGGCGAGGGCGAGGACGAGGACGAGGGCATTGGCGGCGGCAGCGGCAACGGGGAGGGCACTTGCAGTGACGACTAGGATGGGGGAAGAGGAGAAGAAGCGTGGGAAGCAGTAACCGAGACGTGTCGGCATTACCAGCAGCGTCGGGGGGCCCTGTAAGGAAGGTGGACGTAACACCCCCGAGCGCGCAGAGCCGAGCATTGCCGAGCCATACGAGGGGATCGCTCTGTAGAGCCCAAGTATACTAGGGTATTTGGGACATGAATTATTTCTGGTGGGGGGAAGGACCGCTAAACAAGCCTAACTAGCCACGACGCCACCGGATGTCACCGAGCCTAATTAGGCTCGCTAACTGGGAAGTATAGGTGTAACATTTGGGTTTTCGCCCGTACCCTATTGCACGTGCTCAAACTTTTTTACATAACCTCTTGGTCAGTGGACACTGGACAGCACGACGACAACACGCCCCCAAAAATGATGGCCAGTTTCTTCATCCCTTGGTGTCAATGCCGTCCCAAGTCGAGCCATGCGCAACCCGCTTTTACATGTCAGTCGTCTTGCTTCAACCTCACAAAGCCTTACATTAACCCGTGCTGTGTCTAGCAGTCAAAAGCATGTCGACATGCTGGACATACAGGTCGCTCAAACTTACTGCACCGGCAGTGTACCCCTTGCACTTCCGCCTTCTGTGAGCCTGGCAGGCAATGCAACTGTCCTCGACGCGATTTCTCTTCGTGGGAGAGGAACAATTGTCACCCTCGTAGCAAATAACGAACACCACCAGAACACACGGGACGTTTTCGGTATCATGACTATGTGGTGGAGTGCGCAATGTAACCATGAACCCAAAGTAAAAAGTAAGCGAATTCTTAGTCTATCGCCTATTGCGTGCGTACTCCTTCGTCGTTCTACGCTATCAATTGACCTTGTTCAGGATTTCAATCGAGAAGGAGTCAGATCATACCACGACGACAGTGAAGACTTTCTTGGGCAGCGACGACGGTGACAATAAGATCAAAAGTTGGCCTCTTCGAGTGCAAATCGCTGAACTGCGTCGCCCAGTAAGTTACTTTTGGAGCGTCCACGATTTCGTCAAGGGACTCCGAGATGCTCTGAAAGGTCGGCCTTGAGCCCTAGCTGATACGTTCGCTTGACTGGTTTTCCAGGACATGCATTTCTTGTTGCGCATGGAATTCTGCATCGTGGACTCAGCGAGAACAATATAGGTTTGAGCTGTCACCCAGATGCTACGAGGGGGCAAATCATGGACTTTGATACCGCGATTCGCTATTCCCATCCCCGTCTTGAACACTCCACAACTGAGATGATGATAACTCCCGGAGAAAGCATAAGCCATGTGGCCCCCTTGATGAACGATGAAATCAAGGCAACGCAAAAAAAAAACCGTAAAGCATACTACACAGTGAGTGTGCCCTTGTTCCCCGCGATACACCCTCCTTAATGTACACTGTCGACAGGTAAACCCTTCCTACACGTCATCTAATGTTCTCTCAAGCAACAAACCTACAGATTGCGACGACGTAGAGTCATTCTTTTACATTCTCATTTTGTTCCTTCTCTCGTACAAAGGTCCCACGGAAAGGTGGAAATCTCTCCAAGCTATGCGATGCGGTTTTACTGCGGGATCTGAACTTTCCGCTCGTACACGTAGCTGGCCACCTCCATACGAGAGCTGGTCAAGTGATAGTGACCTCGACAAAGTGGTCTCTTCCAAGACGGCGCTATTTGACCACTCTGGTTTTGCGAACTTTTTCTTCCCCTTGGGAAATGCTCTAATCGAGTGGTGTCCCAACGACCTCACCATTTGCGTATTGCGCCTCGTCGCGAATTGTTGGTCGCTCTTTGCGGGCACGAACGGATCAAGCACCAAGGGGCCGCTACGTGTCCAACACGAGGCATTCATCAAGGAACTCGACTTATGGCTCTAGAAGACGCCGCTTCCGAGAATATGCAATCATTGTCCATTCTTTGTATGTGTCTATCCGTATCATCAGTCTGTTCTTTACTGACGTGTACACCGACCCAATTCTACAGGATGAGAACGGTGATCCCATGGTATGATGAGCGTTTTGTCGATTGGATGAGGGTGATACCTGCCATTGTTACTTACGTTTCCCTCGACCGCTTAGTACATGCCCGTGCATATCGCATATACGCATATAGTAGACCTTACGTTCAGCCTGGAAGCTGAGCATGTGACAGACGGGCCCAGATCTGCTTAGAAGTGTACGGAGTGCCCAAGTTATTGACTCAAGGTTGAGGCGAACAGTGCAGTGATTCTTTATGTCCTTCGACAAGTATGACACGACTTGGCAATCCGGGTACAGAAACTCTGTACACGGAAAACCAAGTCGTGTCTTGAGTCAATAGAGGGAAAATAGGGACAAGAGAACGAATGTATTCTTGTTGTGGCACTGGATCCCTGCGCCTCCGCTCCGACCTTTTCCTGGGGATGAATGCAATGATATGACAAAAGACTGATAACGTCCCTAACTTGAAGCTCATCTGTCCTCGCGCCGATTTTGCGGTCGGGAAGCTCCTTCATGCCATCGTGCTGCAAGAGAAGGAGGGCAAGTGCGGCAAATCAAATCAAAAGATAACTAATCCAACGCGTGAGCTGGAGACAGAAAAAAACTTACTCGTCGATGGTCAGCAGGGCTCGCGAGTACGCATTCTCATGCTTCCTGCGCTCCTCACCAGCGAGCTTCTCCTGGGTGAACGATGTGTAGATGCACGAGGCATGTTGACAAACAGACTGCCTGCGCTACGATATGCTGTAAATCAGTGCTTCCCACCATCACGCTGCCTGTCGCACCATACATTTGATCCGAATCATTCCTTCGAGTCCAACATTCATAAATTTGTAGTAAAGACGGATTTGCACAAGTGTCCACATACAGGACTGCAGAGCCGAAAATTATTGAGTGCGGCTTTGATGAGACAGAAGGTCAAGACTACCTTTGAGTTCCACGGACCACGTCGAAGTTGCTGCACGCGGACAGCGGAGATGGTATGCTTCCGTTAATCACTGCCATCGCCAATTTCATCATCTTCGCTCCGCTCTGCTTCTTCTGCAAGGCCACATCCAAGCTTTTCTTTGTTTGTTGGACATAGGTGAACATGAGGAAAGTATCTCTGTTCGTAGTCAGAATTTAGCTTAAGAAACGAGATTACAAGATTACCCCCGAGACTTGTGCGTGACGAACTCAACAAGCGAGCGATCTCGCTTGCAAGAGATTCGCCTGAAGTAAGATCGTGTTTTACCTCGAGTGTATGGAGGGGTGCAACTTGCGGCTGATCTCTAGAGGACGTGGAACTTGTGGTCATCGGAGTTCATAATAGGTAGCTACCCATAGCGGTCGATAATGTCGTATCTCAGGCTGGCTAGTCATAAAAATGGAGCAGCCATTTTTCAGACTCTGAAAGGCGGGCACACCGAAGTACTCAAACCGTTGTATGGAAAACTGAGCATGTCTGATCAGCAAGATAACGGCAATGTTACCAAACAAGATAGTCCTTTTCGTTTGTTGGTGTCGATATGCGACGGACACTCGGACTGACAAGATATCGAGTGTTTTTGAACGTTTTTATATATCGTATACAAGCGTATGCATGCAGCTTTGTACGCACGAACAGGGTTCTTGGGCGCATCCGTACCAACATACGAGGTTCCTAGTGAGCGCCCTTGGCTGAGAGCGAGGAAAATAGGGCGACTCAGATACTTGAAGGATAGAGCATCTAGATGTTGGCAATGGATTTAATGACTGCAGTTTCAGAGAAAATCGGGTGACACGTACGATACGCACGCTCGCACCGAACGCGCGTGGTGGAAGGTTGGAGCTGAATTTTGACTTGACAACGCCAGAGTTGCCGTGTGGACGAGTGACACGGCTGGACATGGATCGAGTAGAAATGAAGCGAAGTAAACAACCGGCGTAAAGACAACGTACCCCCAGATAACGCGGATCTTGGAGCCTTGAATTTCCCGCTTGGCTCTGTAGACGTATGCCACACGCTGTGATAGAAAGGGTGGTTCAGAAAAGGTGCGATGGGGACAAGAGAGAAAGCGTACTTTGCCAAGGTAGAATTGTGCATCTTCTTTGCTGGCAACGCCTTCTATTTGGATCAACGACGTGTTGGGCCTGGAGTTTCGCTTTGCACGCTTGTGGCCGAGGACGCGTCCCTTGCAGTAAAGTCTGAAGAACGAGGGAATAGTTAATAGGAGTCGTGAGTGGAACAGAGGTACATCTGGCCAAGCAGAGTTGCATCCACTGGATGGAACGCCAACGGATGGTACTTTCGTGGCACATGATGATGGTTGGATCGAAAACTGACCTTGTTGAACCCATTTTTTGTCTTGAGGAGGGGCAAAGGCCGTTCGTTGATCGTGTTGTGGAGGGAGGGCAAAGGGAGTGGGAGGACGTGACAACCCTTGTGACAAATGTGACAAATGTATCACGCTACGCTGTAAGAGCGGATTTTGCTGTGGACAGCTGTAGTACTATATAACGTTTCGTCTACGAGATGTTCAAACAAGCTTCATGTTCTCTCGCATCCCTTCCAGAGCGACTCCGCTCCTCGTCCGTCTCTCCTCCACCTCGGCGACGTCGACCATACCCATCAAACCGACACCGTCCAAGGACCACCTTCATGTACCCGTTCCAGACTCGGATCTCCCCAAAGGCTACCTTCTTACCGGCATTCATGCCGGTGTCAAAAAACCAAAGCCTACAAACCCAACGCCACTAGATCTCGCGCTCGTCTTGTCTACTTCTCCCTATCCTACTTCCGCTGCTGCATGCTTCACTCTCAATGCATTCCGCGCTGCACCCGTCCTCGTTTCTCGCGAGGTCCTCCAGGAATCTGGCGGGAGAGCACGCGCTGTCGTCGTGAACAGCGGTTGTGCGAATGCAGTCACTGGTAAGAAGGGCATCCAGCATGCCTGGGAGATGGTCAAAGCAGGCGATACAGCCCTTGCCTCTCATGGCTACCATCCACAGTCTGCATCTCAAAAGAATGAAACCCTCGTCATGTCCACAGGCGTCATCGGCGTCCACCTTCCCATCTCAAACATCCTCACCGCCATCTCCAGTCAGCAGTCGTCCTCATCCCCCTCTTATTCCCTCTCATCCACACCATCTGCCTATGAAGCCGCTGCGCACGCATTCATGACCACCGATACGTTTCCGAAACTTCGTGCGCGTACCTTTCAAGTCAACGGAAACACCTATCGTATGGCAGGCATGGACAAGGGTGCTGGCATGATCCACCCACAAATGGGTGACCCCGCCTCTGTGGCTGGTCTCGTGCACCATTCTGCCGTCGCACCCGCCTCCTCTCCCGGTTCTCCCCCTACTGCAGGTCTTCACGCTACCCTCCTTGGTCTCATCCTCACCGATGCACCTGTCTCCCCAAAAAGTTTACAATCTGCGCTCACCTACGCCGTGGAACGAAGTTTTAATTCCATCTCGATCGACGGCGATATGTCTACCAACGATACGATTGTTCTTTTGGCAAACGGTGCCGGTCACGATGCAAGCGCGTCAAATCCCATCGAAATCGATGAATCCACAGATCTTCAGGCATACATCGCCTTTAGGGATCATCTCACCGACTTTTCCATCGATCTGGCTAAACTCGTTGTCCGCGATGGTGAAGGTGCTACCAAATTTGTTGGCATCTGTGTTGAGGTGTGTTTCTGATCATTTACTTACTTGGCGGCGGTTGTTCACCCCGACCGATCACCTGACCCCCACATCAACTAGAATGCAGCTTCATACACAGATGCCCACCGCGTCGCTTCGACCATCAGTACGTCGGCGCTCGTGAAAACTGCACTTTACGGCGAAGACGCAAAGTAAGGCATCCCAATCTCCTTTACGCGAGCCGTGTAATAACTACATGTCACCCAGCTGGGGTCGTATTCTCTCCTCGACAGGCTCTACCCCACTGAGTACTCCTCTCGACCCAAACCTTGTCAGCGTCGCATTCGTCCCGCCGTCTACCGCGTCTAATGTAACCCCACTTGTCGTCCTCAAACACGGCGAGCCCGTTGGTGTCGACGAGGCTCGGGCGAGCGAGATACTCAAGGAAGAAGACTTTGAAATCCGGGTCGATCTTGGAGGGCAAGGGGTTGGAGGCAAGGACGAGGCCAAGTATTGGACGTGTGACTTCAGCTATGTGAGTCGTTCGGGCTTTTAGGGCTGCGGATTTGGAATGCTAATGGTGCCGGTATGTCTTACTGTAGGAGTATGTGCGGATTAACGGTGATTACCGGTCTTGAAGGAAGGCCTGCATACTGTACTGCGCTGTTGTCTTGGGATCATGTTATTTATTGGACGTGGTCCAATTCGATTCGAGTCATTCGATTGAGCCTCGAATTACAAGAGCTATAGACTATTTCATAGCTTATCATTTGATTCGGTACTACGTAAGCTCAGTATATGAAAGCCTTGCGTCACACAGCCATGTTCAAGGTGCGTCCCGGCTCGACGTGCGTGTTCATGGCGTGGCTTGAATCCGAACGCATCTTCGCCGTCAGTGCTCCAGACCTTTCATTCATTTACCTTTTTGTTCGGCCCCTGGTTTTGGCAGGTGGTGGCCTGCGGTCGCTCCAGTGGGAGGCAAGTGGGAGGGACCCCTCCGAGGACGCACGTCCTTTCTTGAGCAGCCAAGACCAGTTTCCACTTCCGCGGACGGACGCCAGTGCGAGCGAAATTGCGTTTTATGACGCTTCCATTCTCCCGCGTCTGTCTACCCGGAATCACATTGCGGTGTGCACGTCGTGGCGTCATGCATTGTACGATCCCCACCGCAGCTCGCCTCGCCTCGCTCAAGCAGTGTCTCCTCCTATCTTGTGAACCCTGGATCAAGTGAAATATCTATTTAACTCATGCCATCCCCCTTCTTCCCTTCTCCCCCTTCCCGCGTAGACGCTTCATAGTGTCTTTGGAAAAGGTACACGTGTCGTTTGGATATCAACGTCGGTAAAGAATTCGCTCTTTTTTAGCCCCCTTTCCCCTCTCCAATCCGAAGAACCGTACGAAAATAGCCAACCGGGCGGGACCAGCGACGCAACCGGAGAGGACACGAAAAAAATGATGGATGACGAGACATTGGTTGATTCGGCGAGGTCGCCATCGATGAGCCCTCCTTCAACGTCGACAATAGCAAGTCCAAGAATAACGTTCTCTGGTGGCACGGGTTCGTTTTGGAAAGGCAGCGGGAGGCGGTTGTTTAGCTTGGCGGACGTGGTCACTGAGTTGAAGCAGAGTAACGATCACCATGCTGGTTCGTCTCCGTCGTCGCTGTTGGCACCTGCTGGGATGCATCGTGCTGACCGCTTGATTAGCGATGGGTGAGCCTTTGGGCGTGGAGGAGCATGAGCGTACGTTTTTCGATTCCTTCTATAGGAAAGCGTTGACGGGTGTAATACAGCCCCGTCTCTGGATGAAAAGCAGCAACGCGCTGGCGCAGAGCTGCTATACGATTTCGAGAGGTCGGTGTTTCTATGTACCGAATTCCCTTGCCTAACGTCCACTCCCTCCAAGACGGATTGAAAGGCTCGACAAGCAGGTACGAATCTCTACTCTGTCTAATTCCCATGACACACTTGTGTACCCATTCTCCGATCTCCAGCTTCGCGACTTCGAGAATGCCTCGCGCGAGCTGGGGAGCTCCGTGGGCATCGTCTGGTCCGCTTTCAGGCTCCAAGAACGCCTTGCGAAGATACTCTTTCTGTTTCGCGAGAATGCCGCCTATCTCTATCCACGCAAGATCATGCACAGGTCCCAAGAAGTGTTCGTCAATCCCAATGTAATGGAACGACGACAGGACTGGCGCAACCGTTCGACGATCCCCCTCTCGCAGGACAGTCTAGAACTGGATATGCTTCCGGATCAGCTGAACAGTCTCGCAGGGGATGTTGGCGCATTCATCAGTTGTTTGAACGAGTTTGAGGAGTTCAACGATGAGGCGATCAGTCAGTCGATGCGGTCGTTTGAGGGTGACCTGCGAGTACGTCACGTCTTTCATCCTCTTTGTTACGAACTCCCTCCGATTCTTGTTCTGTTTGGTTGCAGTACTTTTCTGCTTGTCTTTGCGAGTATAAAAGTACGTTCTTCATGATTTGTGTGCACGGGTAGCGTCACATGGTGTCTCTAGACCAGTTCCGATCATCGGCAGTGCAGCGGTATGTCCACGATTTGACGCTTGAAATAGGCGGTCACCTCGATGAGATTACTGCCGCACTTACCATCTTCATCGAGATTGGTAAATCACCAACATGTGTTCGATGGGTTGCGATTTACTGAAGACCTGTCTAGGTATACCGACCATCTGGTTCCATCAACAACATGCCGCGAAGAATTTGATGAACGTCTCGACTTTGTCGATCGTTTTCGGGGTTGTTGATGCCTCGCTCTTGGTTCTTTCGAGTCAAATGACGGCCACCATCCCCGCCAGGCTCGTTAATATGTTTTGGATGTCCTCGTTGTTGTTTAGCATTGCGGGTGGAGTCAATGGCCTTGTAGGTCTTACTTGGAAGCAATCCACCTAGTGAGTATGGTCGTACTCATCATGTCGTATCTCCATGTTCTGGGTTCTTATCTCCATCGTACAGTCGGTCACCTATGCATCGAGTGCCGTGGTGGTTGCTTGTGTGGATGAAAGGGTCTCCACTCGTGTTTCTCGTTATTGCTATCGCATGCTTTTCTGCTGGTGTCGTGCTCTTTACATATTCTTCTAAACAGGTATGGCCTTTACGTGATTTTGCGTTGATGTTGTATAACGATATCTGATTGCAGAACCCCATCACATCGGCGATCATCGTGGTCATGACGGTATGTTTGATTCGCTTTCCCGGGCTTATCAATGTCTCAATTTCCCCTTCCCCATCAATGCCTTTTCCAGCTCGTTGCATCATCTGGACTTATCTCGATCTCGGGCTGGTTCGTATTGGAGCGATGGACATTCCTTAGGCAAAAGGAACAAAAGTGGCTCGGAGAAGTTATCAGCGAGACCCTCGACCGACTCGCCGAACTTGGCATCGTCCGCGCACACCGATTCGCGATGCAGTGGTGCAACCAACGTCTGGCCTCTATACGTGCATACCTCACTCGTTTCTTCGACTGGTTGACCACCTCGCGCATGTCCAAGATCAAACCCAAGAACGACGCGGTGACTACTGCCGCTCAAGTAGGAATGGCTGGACATTCGCGCATACCATCCACTTCGAGTGAAGGCCCTTCGTCTGACAGCCACAAAAAGAGACTCGACATCCTCGACGTCCGCAACCCACGCGTCCGTTTTCAGAATGCTGTCCGCGCCGTGATCGAGTTGCAGCGCACAACGGGCAAACGTGCAAAGCCAATTCGTCCGGGGCTACCTCGCCGAGACTCATGGTGGCAAACCTCAATGTCTTCGGGTTTCGAAACATCTGCAAGTCCGATGCCGGATCCTGGGCTCTGTGCATTGAGAGGAGCGAGGGTGGCCAAGGTGATTGAGGAACTCAAAGCGCTCGAGTTGGCCCAAGAGATATTTCCGCACGCGGCGCTCGTGCGACATATCCAGTTTTCGCCCAATGGCAGGTACTTGGCGACGGCAAGGTGGGTATATTCATATTCATATCGGGAACGTCGACTGACAGGCTTGCCTACCTTTTTCTTTTTTGGCCCTTACCAGTTGGGACAGAAAAGCGATGATTTTTCGTATCGGGGTGAGTTGTGCGCTGTCTATTGCTTTTGCGTGGGACGCTGGTCTGTTGACCATACGCCTTGACCTTGTAGGAGACACTCACCCACCATTGCACTCTCTTGCACGTCCGGGGCTTCGTCAGTCAAGTCGCTTGGTGAATTGTCTCTCGCTTAGAAAGAGGAGAGTCTGCTAACCCCGTTCAGGTCACCCAACGGTCGCCTGCTCCTCACGCGGTTTACACGTGGCTACAAGTTATGGTCCGAGGTAAGTCACCCTATTCCTAGTTCCTTGCGCTTCCTGACGTCGTCTTGCCTTCATCTAGGATGGGGTGTGTAAGCAGACAATCGACCGATCTAAGACTGTCAGCTCGGTGGTCTGGCTTCCCCATGGACAAGGTACGACCCAAATGTTATCTGGCTGCCGTTGCTTCTCACGAACATACGTTTGTCAGCGATTCTTTCGATAGAGGGTAGCGAGGTAGTGAAATTGGTGCGTTTATCCCGTTCACGAATTACTCAACTACTGATCAACATGAATTAGGATCTGCACGGAAAGGTACCCGCTGTTTGCTATGAGACGAGGCAATGGACATTGTATATATAATCGCCTTCACAGGTCTTGGATGTGTACCAATTCGGCCACGTGCGACTCATCAATGTGGCGGTGACTTCGGATTGCTCGCGTTTGATAGCCATAGGACCGTCTGTACCGCCTCCCAATGGGCCACAACCGACGCGCCAGACCAAAGTCGAAAAAAAGATCATCGGTAAGAAGGTGCTGATCCCTTGTAGTTGTTACTGACCTAGATAAATAGTGTTCAATATGCTTACGAGGCAAAAAGAGAGGTGCGTTTAGTCAATTTGATAAAGCAGCGCCTATGCTCAGCTTCACTTCTAGTCAAACACCGCTGTTTGATGATGTCCGCGATATCAGTATATCGAAGCGGATGCCTCTTGTTCTCGTCTCATTTGAACAGGTCCGTGCTTAACATTGCTCTCGCGCATCCACATCTCACCACCTCTTATATCCAGGCCCCACCCCAACTCTGGAAACTGGAGATCGTGCGAGACAGAGCGCGAACGAACGGGGAAAGCCCACTAACGGCACGACTGAACCTCAAGCATTCCTTTGCACTTAACGTACCCACCTCCATCGCGGGCTCGTGTTACCTCGGAGGTAATGATGAACAGTTTGTGTTTTGTGTCGGTAAAGGTGGGCGACCGTTTTGTGACCACAACTAAGCTAATATTCCTAACTCGCGTCCTTTTGATTCAATCAGCGGGCGACGTGCACATCTGGGATCGAGAAACAGCGGCGCTGCTACGGTACATCCGTCCGATGAATATGTCCGAGGCGAGGGATATGACGTGTATTGGATGGAACGATGGTACGGACGAGTCGATGATGTTTGCGACAGGGAGCCATGATGGGACAGTGCGAGTGTGGTCGACGGCAATGGTTAACCGGGTTGAGGAGGAGAGTTCTACGGAGGTGGACTCGGATGATTAAAGAGGGACCGTGCTGCGGCACAGTGGGATGTGTGGGAGGAGGGATCCTGCGATTTACCAGACTCTCTCCCATTGTTCAATGACAATTACTAACCGGCCGGATTCGCCTCGTCATATTAATAGCAAAATTTCGTGGCACGACAGCTACCTCTCAGGCTTCCAATGGCAGAGGTGCAAGGTCGTGTGCACCGGTTTCGTCATCATCGAAGACGATGTCCAACGCAAGTTCCACTGCCCACACGTGATGGGAGGCTGTCACACTGATGGTACCTGTGTGCGTATGGGATTGCAGCAATCGGTCTCACACTCAAGGTCTGGGCAGACAAGTACCAGGGAACCTGATGGGTCGACCACATGCCTCAAAGGTCACTTGCTTGTCCATTTATGATTCCACCACGCCGTGACGCCGGTCTTCAAAGCAAAGCAGCATTGATAAAGTGCACCTCATTGTCATTGACATGCACCACCTTTGAACTTTGTCCGACGGATCAATCTCGGATCAGAGACAGTGGGTAGGGAAAACGAGAGAGAAAAAAGTGTCGATATATGTAGCATACAAGTTTGGGTAACAACTTGAAGACCTCTTTCCTCCCACCAAGTTTCCCACCATCACTCCCACGCTCGCACAACCGCGCCATGTTGATGGGGTGACCGATCTGGGATCCACCTACCATTGTACGAGCGATTTGGAAGACTTTGGATCCAGATTTCGGCGTGTCGTACCTCCTTTTGTTTTCTTTCTTGATCGAATGCCAAGAGATCAAACGTCGGCGATGATACAAGGGGGTTTCGACGACGACATTGGTTCCTGGGGGGTACCTGGTGTGGAAGCAAATAGGGAGGACAACGCCACGCTCTCGCTGAAAAATGGGTCCTTGAACCATGTGCTTTCCAACTATGAGACTAGAAGAGATGCCGTTATTAGTGACCTGCGGTCTGCGTCACATGCATCCTAGGAACGCGATACTAGCTCGTTGAGAGGGGCTTTTTTGGTAAGGTTTCACCCGGAGAAGTGGTGGCTGGAGACATAGTTTGATCACCGAAACCTAAAGATGCCCTCACCGCCAAGGCCACGCGCACTTCCCCGGTTGTACCATCGCCTTGAATCATATGTATGATCTCAAACGCGCCGCCATCACGACGACCAACACTGCAGAATGAAACGCACGTGGAAGAGGTAGGGAGTGTGTGTATGTCCGTGCGCACTCGGACCCGCCATCCCTAGCACATCCCAAAATGGAGGATTCCCATCACAGTTCACTTGACCGGCGACCATCACCGCCATCGACAATTATACAACATCGACATCACATCAATGGTGTAATAATATGATAGAAGCAGTGAACAAGACTTCCCGTTATGTTAGCTGGAAGAGCAGCCCAAAAACCGGTTCGCTGTTTGATCGTGGCAACTCGGTATGGCGGCGAGGATGCTGACGTCTACAATATGACGGTGGTACAACTTGTGGTAGCTCATTGTGGACGTATTATATCGTGTCAAACGGAGGAGACTTGGATCGGTGTAGCAGGCGGCATTGCATTCGATAGCCTTTGGTGGAAACGCTTTGTTTTGCTTCATCTATGGTTTGAAGGGCCGTCGCATACATTCAACATGGTGGCTCTGTGTTTATGCCTCGGTGCATCAGATATATATATGGGGGTTGTGCGCATTGATTAGAGCGATTGCCGCGGTGTGGCCGTGGATAGCCCCTCAGAACACATCAGGATTTCATTGCCTCGGCTGAAGTTTACAGCGTACCTAACACTGATGGAGTCAAATCAATCCGGCGTGATTCGATCAGTCGTGGCAGTATGATCTGTGCAGCCAAGGTAGGGAGATCAGGAGGTCTGAAGCTGATTGACGTGGGGGATGAGCTGTTGAACGTACCGCAGGTTGACCTTGTGCGTTTGTATCAGAAACGGCGAACACCTCGGTGTTAAGCACAGCTGAAGCCCTTCCGAGGGCTTAGAACCACTACGCACGTAGAGAGGGCGACAGAAAGGCCCGCCTTGAGGGCATCAAGGGCTTGAGCTAGCAGTGCACTTGGAGTTCCTAGTCGTTGATGGGCAGGAATCGGAATTCGGAAGGAGAGGCACATCCGATGGCTTAGCACCGCTGGCGATGGCATCAGAGTTGTATCGCTCGTTCTCTCACAGTCATCCTGGGACTCACCCAGGTATACTCAGTCAGCCATGCGCGAACAAAAATTTGCAAGGGGATGATGCGCGGCAGGGTACGGGTACTTCAGAACTTCAGATGCAGCAGAGGGAGTTCCTTCGCTCCGGCTTCGAAAGGGCCAAGGGAACACGATCAACCCGTCCGCGGAGGGGAGTCCCGCGCGCAACGTAGCATGAACGGAGTACATGTCTATATCCATCTAGCTGGTGTGTTTGACGTGTCCAGTCCGAGGGTGCTATCACGGATGGGCGTGAGGAACGCGATACATCGTGTGCAAAACCAGAGAAGGTTCCTAACTGAGGGTGGCAACCGGGAGGACAAGTATAACTTGCTGCGCCATGGGAGACGAGAAGATTGACCTGCGACGCTTCTTGGAGCCCAGTTGGGAACAGTCCGGGGTCCCTAAACCGTCCAACGTGTCAGGTCATATTTCAAATGGTGACTGCGTCCCCGCAACTACTAGACGGATTTGGATAAAGGCTGGAATGCGGCAGTAGGCTGGAGCTTAGCGACCCGAGTTTGGGTAGACGCCGGGTTCATGATGTACATACTCTGTTCGGACCACTGAGTGATACGCAGGCTGGTAGAGATACAATCAATCAATCAACAATGGCTGGGTAGCTGGGAATGCCAACAGCACAAGGAAGCACTGGGAATACTGACGCCGAGTGCGATGAGTGTGAGCGCGAGTTTTCGTATCGGCCAATAATGTTGATGCTATATAGGAAGGTGTGTTGCTGTATGACATGGAGACGGAACAATTTCCATTTAGAGTGTCAAAATGAAGGGGCCATCGGAATCTGACTGATGCCGCAGGGTCGATGTGATAGGGTAGGCGATCAAGATGATACCCTATACACAATAATAGCACCGGGTGTTTATGCCCACGAACAATATACGATCGCGAGGTCCTCTCACACCGTGGCCCTGTGGGCTAGGGCATCCCCTGTCTTGCGAATCGAAGCGTTTCAGCGGACGATAAGGAGGGGCGTAGTGTGTGTGTTTTTCTCAACGAGGAGTCGATCTGGCCAAGGTCCCCGAGGCTCAGACCAAAAAAGAAAAAGAAAAAAAACAAGACTCGCTGAATTGGCCAAACGTTCGGCGATTAAAAAAGGCAAAATGGTGGGCGCTACCAGGGAACTATGCCGGCTGTGCCGCGGTGCCATGAGAAAGGGCCGTTGGAGCTCCGCTTGCGGAAGGTGGAACTATGACAAGAATAGCGTTTCGAACAGCAAAATAACGAAAAATGATTGGTAATATAATATTGTGGATAAAAAATAATAAAGGTGCGGGCGTTCCATGGACACTTTCTGATAGTTCTTCCAGAGGACCGGCGGATCGCGGTGTGAATATACAGGTCCTCCGGAAAATAGAAAAAGGATCCTGTCGTCCAAGGGGACAAGGGCAAGACACGGGCACGTTGCATGCACGGAATGTCCGCCGCAACCGCGCAGAGTGGTTCCAGTGGAGGTTGTGCAGCACGTTCGTTTCCCCATTCTCCTGGTCCCATGTTCTCCCACCCGGATCACCAGACTGCCGTACCGCACAGCGAATCTTCTCAGAAAAGCAAGTCCAGTTCCTGGCAAGTTCTCAAACATCCGCCTCGTTTTATCATCCTAAGCCCCCATTTCCTTAGGGAAGACCGTCGCAGCTCCCAGCTGTCCGTACCGCGCTATTCTCCTCCGCGTGGGCCGTCCGCGTCTGCAGCCGATCATCGCCTTCTTGATAACGGTCTGTTGTACAGCCCCTCCACCGGTGTTCCACCTTCCTAAACACTTGCCATTTCGAATTGTAGACACCAGATCTCTCGAAACAGCCCCTTCTCCAAATTTACGACTTCCTGATCCCTTTGATCAGCGCGGTGTTCGTTCTTTGTTTGCTTCGATGTCGCGCTGTCTTTTGATCTGTTGATCCATTATCAGTTCTCGACGTCCTTTTCCATTGATAAGTCACACCATTCCCTCAACACTTCCTCACTCGGCCTCTCCCTCCCTCCCCTCCCCACCAACCAAGCGCCCTCTCACTCTCAGCCCCACATGCCTCATCGCGTTGAGTCAATGCCCCTTCCCTCTTCGTACGTACTGTCGATCTCCCCTTCTGCATCGTCCTGACCATTCCCTTAGGCACCGTCGTGATTATGATTACCCCTACGATCACTCGTATCGTCGGCCGAGCCCCCCACCCATAGCCACCCTCTCCCATTCCCCCTCCCTGTCTGTTTCCTCGCTCGATCGCTCTTCTGTCTCGTCACCCGCACCGCGCCGGTCGCCAACAGACCGTACTGTTGACTCCCATTCAGGCTACTCCGATGCCTACTACTCCCAGGATCAAATGACTCGATCCCGGCCATACCCTCACGATCCAGTACGGGACTCTGGACGATCGACCCACAGCTACGCTTATAATTCCCGGCCGCACCCTGAACACAGATACTCGCATGAGTCACACCCCTACCACGTCTCGCCGGCTTACAGCAGCCCTCCACTTTCACATGCCACCGCTGGCACCCGCGACAGCCCTTCGCTCTCATACCCCCTTCCAGGGCAAAACCACTATACCATTGGTTACACGGACGATGCCGCGACCAAGCTGAGCGACAGGGTTCGTCGGAGATGCTTCAACTGTTGCACGACGGATACCTCCACGTGGAGACGATCAAACCTTAGCCCCGGAAAAGTGGTATGGTTTTCTCCTATCCCCCACACAGCACCACGCTGACAGCTTTTTAGCTCTGCAACAAGTGTGGCCTATTCGAGCGCACACATGGTCGCTCGAGACCCGACCAGTTTCCTCACCGCAGGGGTCCACTGGCGACTCCCATGACCCGGCCTAGAACGCCACCGCAGTCTACCCAGCTGCCTCCTATTTCCACTCATGTTGCTCCCCTTGCACCATATCACTACAGTCACCCTTCGATCGCGCCGCTTACTTCGATCCCTGACGCACGGAAGTCACAGCACCCCAATCAGTTGCCTGAGATCCAATCATGGCTTGATGCGCCCGCTGCTCGCACGGCCTACTCATCAGACCGCGGGCATGACCATATCTTACCTCTTCGACAGCGGTCGCCTCCTCGCCTCCAGCATCATGTGGACATGCGACCCAGTATCCATGGAGCCGTTGCATGAACGCTTCTTGGCGGCCTGGCGCTGTGTGAAGAAAAGATTAAAGTCTGCTTCCATTCCCCTTTCCTCTTCTATGCTTGTCTGTTCTTGCACGCTCCTGGCTGAATTCTGCTCGGCTGCGTCTATCACGCAGGATGTGCTTCCGTACTCGTCGAATTCTGCTGATATCTGCTCGGTTGTCGTATTTGTTGTCGTATAAAATGCTTTCAGTCAATGCAGTCGCAACCATGTACCCGTACTGTTTTTCTTGGAGCTCTTGCTGTATTATTATGCACCGCTTCGACTGGATCCTAGTGATAACCGGCACATGCGTATTTATCCATAGAAATACAATTTTCTTGATCATCTATCAATGATTTCGTTATGTACCCCCGTTGGTGGGCAAATCCCATGTCCATTTTGTCATACTGATTGTGTCTGAATGCGGATACAATTATACCTACAACCATCACCAGTCTCTCTTTGGAAGAGGCGGAACTTGCGTCTAAAACCGATCCGTTGATCGTGTATCCAGCCCATCGCCGGAGCGCGGAGGTAGCTCGATCTAGGGATATCACATCGATCGATGGCGTACGCCACCTGTGACGGGAGGTGGTGTCATGCTGAATGTTCCTCCTGCGCCGGGGAGGGGGGTGACTAGAATCGTTTCTCCCCAAATGGGCTCCGAACCCACACGGGAGAGTTGCGAGGGGGTAGAGAGGGGGCCACACATTCTCAAAAGGGCAGTCCTGAGGATAGTACGGGGTGGTGGCATGCATGCTGTAGAACGGTGATGACACATGGGAACGTTCTATGGCGTTTTTTTTTTTCACAGCTTCCCGCTGTGCCAAGCTTAGACGAGCGTGGCGCATCATCAACGGTTAACCAGCGCAATCACCGACTTCTGGAATAATATTTTCGGCGTCATAGGTTCACGCTCCTGACCTGCGCTAGGCCCTTGGCCAAAGGCGCAAGGACACGAGGAGGAAAAGCGGGCATTTGGACCGCTGCCTGCCCAGCACAAAATGTCCCTGGCGTGATGTGTCATGGTGCGCCAGTTATAACTTTAAGTGACTTGAGAAGGGAGGAGACGTGGAGCCGAAGAGACCGAATCACGTTTTAGCTTATCAATTCGGATATCTCCAGTTTCACGAGGCTGACCTACAGGCAAGGTACTGGTGCGGTGCGGTGCGGTGGAATAGGGGAGCGGGTGGCAGAACGTGAACTATTGGGGTACGTGGGGGTCTAATGAAAAAAAGACATGTGGCCAGAATTCTGACGCGCGGAAGCGGCCGCCCTTGACCCGGATATACAGGATGGCTAGACCATGTTATAGCCTGCTCTTCTACGCAACGAACCTTGAACGCGTCACTTGAGCTGATGCTGACAGGCGTGGCAGTGTGGCCCTTTTCCAGCCCTTCTCAACGGACAGCACATGCGTTCGAGGTGAGAAAAGTGGATGGCGGACGGGTTAGGGTCATACCCAGGTACTAGGGCAACGGATACCATCGACAATCGCCAGAACTCGGATCAGCAAAGGAAGCTCCATCCCATCCCAATTGTAGTCCTTGCGCCAATCAAATACAAACCAGCCAACCACGCGCAGGTGCAAGTGAAGCCATGAGGCGGGTCGGGGGATGATGATCGGGGGGCACGGAACGTTGTTGACGCGGCCAGCTCCGATTACCACGGTGAGCAGCAGCCCTTCATATGACTTGTCCTGGGTTGGGATAGCCGTCTGAAAACGAGCCCTTTAATCAAACTGGATCTGGGTTGCGATCTGTTCCTACCGGGTGTCCGTATTTGCCTCTCTTCTCTCACTCTCCCAGGTCATTGGTGGCACCATAAACGGTCCGCTGCGGAATGTGTTGGGCAATGGGTCTCCTTCGGACCTGGATACCTCGAAGTCCATAGAGGTTTGTGCGCCTCCGCAACAGGGCAACACCGGAGAGGATGCTTCTTGAGCGCCTAGGGACCCGAACATTTGGTTGCGTGGAGAAAAAAAAAGGTGGTGGAACAAAACCGAAAGGGAGATATAAAGCCATCTCTTTGGGATGCGCGCGTAGTAACCATGCAAGATTTCGTGTTAAAAAAGGAATGGCGTGGCATTTCGTGACAGCGCGCACCTCAATCGCCACCCGGATTAGCGGCCTCCTGATCCGTGGACGTGTGCCATCTCCAAAACCAGCGGCACTCTCCGACGCGACCAAACCCGCTACGATCCAGCAAGACCGACTTGGAAGAATGGCTTTGGGTTCGTCAAGAAGAACGGAGCTTGCATTCTATGGATACATTTGTTGACAGTTCTCTGGGAGACAAGGCGGCACGCCGTGTCGCCGTTTCCGGAAGGTTGTCAAAGGAGGAGTGTTCTTCAAGGGGGAAAGGCTATTGCCTCGGAGCTGGTACAGAAAAACACAAAAATCAGGGCAACAAGCTCCACAGCCCCTACTCGTTCCCACTCTAGGTCCGAAATTCGTCCCGTGTACATAATAGACACATCATTGACACGTCGCTGTAGGTGCGTCAGAGACTTCGTTGCTCATGAGGTCGCGTATCGTATCCGAACCTTTGACGGCTCCACTGGCACAATCACTCATGGGCGGATGCTGATCGGAACGTGAGCCACAAGTCCACCAGGTGAGAAGGAAAATGTCATCCATGACACATGGTTGCTATCCCACCATGACCAGCCTAGCATCTCGATAGAGCTAGGGTTCGGCGATTGCCAGAAAACCACCCCGTTGGCAGGCCGCTATATGTCCTGCCCTCAAAGAGGGCAATTGATATCCGTTCTCAACATTATCGCGCGCTGTCTCGTCAAAGACCGAATAGGCATGTGCCTCTGCATCAAATGCTCCATTCTGGAATAGGCAGGCCAAGATCCCCCGCACTTTTGTCGTCGATCTCTAGGTGCCCGTGGTTTCTCCCCTCTGCTGCACCTTGACTGCACGTTCGTGCCTAGGTATAGTATTTGTGTCAGCCGTAAACAAGTGTTAGACCAATCTCACCGAATTGATTCCCATGTTCTAGTGGCCAGAGGTAGATTGTCCCTACCTGCTATCCTGAGTGTCGCAGCTAAGGTGACGCCGTCCTCGATAGCCTGGCATGCACCATGCATACTCGTGCTTGGATCAACTAGTGAATTGCGATCAATGAAACGTTGAGAGAAACACCCACGAGAGAGAAGGGTGAGCAGGATCACCAATAAAATAAGACCGTCTACTGACCCAGCTTAGTTGAGGGTTATGAACGATAAGCTTCCAATCCGCGCAGAGCGGGGCCTTGGAGATCATCGCAGCACATCGTGGGTCCCATCTCTTTACAGTATCTAATACGTCTTCGATTCGTCCAGGTACAGATAAGTCACCCCCGACATAATCAGTGTCCCTACACACCGATGGCGTCAAGAAGACAGCCACTTGCACAGATGAGTCCTGTCAACCACGATATTGATTTTCTTCCTTCGAAGACGCAGCAATAAATGAACATCTTTACCTAGGATACCTTGAACATCTCACGGTTAGGTCTCGACGATGAATTCGTATTACCAGTCCATCCATAAAGCATATCTCCGTCTTTGCATTAAAAACTTTTGTGCGGATCGGTGAACCATGTTCGATAGATCGCATACCCAGATGGATGGGGCCGATCATGGTGGCCCTGTCAAAAATGCGTCGTCAATGGTAAGAAAACTTGTCAGCACATATTTCCGCGCATGACTTTTTGACACCGTCTGCGGCAACACCAGGTCTACTTGTAAGCATTCTCCCGAACGAGGGAGGACTCCGGTCGTCTTGTTCACGTTATCCTCCCAGTAGTCGACGACTACTTGTCCCATGCGGATCTCTATGCCTAATGACGAAGGAGAACGTTGTGGACACGCGCGCGGTGGCCTGCAAAGTATAAGCATCAAATACGGGTGAAGGCAAGGGTTGCACTCGGACAAGGCTACCCAAGGAATCGTGTAGTTGCCACTCCGGAGCATGTCCGCAGAAACTCCATGGTCTATCGACGAAGCGTCCGTCGGCCGCATCGATGCTACACAAGACACATACGCGTCGTGAAGACCCCAACGACCAACGATACGACTGGCGTTCGCCACCAAGGCAATCGCCTAGGGAAAGTGTACGCATGTCAACCACCAGAGTCCTCAGACATTAGATGAGGGGAGAAGGATGCATGTCACTTATCAATAATCGATAACATGCATCAACGACTTCAAGTTCAGGATCGCTGCAAGTCAATGCACCTCACCGAGCGCCTTGAATGTCCCGACCTTCCCCAATACGACACCATCGTGACCCTTACGCTTACATTCAAAGGCGCATCCGAGACCGACACAGCCAGCGCCGACGATGATCACATGGATGGTATCCGAATCTGCAGAACGGTCTATCATCAACGAAATGCTCGCGCGCTGGGCAATATGCTGGTCCGTAGTGTTCTGACCTTTTTGGTGGGGTGTCAATTTCCGTTTTTTGATAGTGCCGAATGTCGGGGATGTGGTTTGGTGGCTAGCATGAACGAATCCAACGCCTGGTCTCACGCGGGGCATTACAGCACATCGTGGTTTGCTCGTTGGACCACTGGTCCAGACGACAGCGGCCCAAAAACTGAAGATTGTTTCCTAACTATTCACGCTGCAGCAGCACTATGTATCTTCTAGTTTGTTGATTGTATTGTTCGTTCAATAACCATTATTTTCTGCCGGATCATAGAGCGTTGTCATATACTGTGCGCACAGATATTCTGGTCATCATTGATCGTATTATCTTAGCGTTTGGTGTTCTAATTGAGATTGCAGACTCATCAGCACAAGGGTACTTGCTTGTTGCTAGTTATGAGTGAGCCCCGCTGTTTAATGGCACATGTACCCTGATGCTAGCCCTGGTTTTTATAGGTGAATGGCAAACCTTCCTTAGTTTTATGGGCACGTCGCATCTCGAGCGGACCAAATTATCCAATCACATGAGAGGTGGCGATGCCCAACTTTGCCCGATTATCCGTAAAACACATGATTGCGTCATTGCCAAACGTGTATAAATAAACTGGTCGGCGCTAGCTCATCGACATCTCCAACTCTTTTTGTTCACGCTGCCACCCGGTCTCGAATCTCTACGATAACCCGTAAATCATGATGTCCAACGTAAAGTCAAAGGTGCTGGCAAAGCATGATAACGATGTCGTAATTCTCGCGGCAGTTCGGACTGCAATAACTAAGGTACCACTGTCATCTGCAACCGTAAACAGTTCATCGTGCTCACGTGTTTCTTGTAGGGTAGAAAAGGCGGCTTCAAGGACACACGACCAGAGCAACTCTTGTCCGATGTATTACGTGCAGCATACACCAAAGCATGTGTAAATCCGGCCCTCATCGAGGACGTTGCTGTGGGTAACGTCCTTCCACCTGGTGGCGGCGCCAATGCAGCTCGAATGGCTGCCCTGCATTCCGGAATTCCCAATACCGCTGCAGTCAACACCGTCAATCGACAATGTTCATCTGGCCTAACCGCTGTGAATCAAATCGCCAACGAAATATTAACGGGTCAGATAGACTTTGGGATTGGTAAGCCTCCTCACACGTTTGGCCACCTCCACTTATGCTTATGTCGGCTGACCGTTAGGGGCTGGCGTCGAGTCCATGACGTTCGGATGGGGCGGCGTATCGCTTCCTGATGGCTGGTCGTCTGCTGTCCTTACCAATGAGGAATCGCAAGATTGCCTCATCCCAATGGGTATCACATCCGAGAATGTTGCCGCCGACTTTGGGATTTCTCGGGAGGTGCAGGACAAGTTTGCTGCAGAGTCGTTCCAGAAAGCAGCAGCAGCCCAAAAGGCTGGGAAGTTCAGGGACGAGATTGTACCAGTCAAGGTCACAGTGATCGACCCGAAAACTGAACAGGCCAGTGAGATTGTGGTGGATGCAGACGACGGTATACGAGATGGTGTTACCTCTAAGAGCCTTTCGAAGCTCAACCCTTCATTCAAGAAGGATGGATCGACCCACGCTGGTAGGCTGATGTTAATGATTTCTGTTTGTGGCATAATCCAATACTTTTCAGGGAATGCCTCACAGATCTCCGATGGCGCTGCAGCGGTTGTTCTCACTCGCCGTTCGGTCGCTAAGCGACTCGGCCTCCCCATCGTGGGCAAATACGTCGCTGCTGCCGTGGTTGGCGTTCCACCTCGGATCATGGGTGTGGGGCCCGCCTACGCCATTCCGAAAGTTTTGGAGAAGGCCGGCCTATCCAAGGATGACGTAGACTTTTATGAGATCAACGAAGCTTTCGCATCACAAGCCATTTACTGCGTAAACAAGCTCGGAATTCCATTCGGCAAGGTGAACGTGAATGGTGGCGCCATCGCAATTGGGCATCCTCTTGGTTGTAGTACGTCGCTGCTACTGTCTTTGTTCCACTGGCATTGTCTCATCCATCTCGCCATATCTGCAGCTGGTGCAAGGCAAGTCGCTACTGGTTTGAATATTGCCAAGCAAAGAAATGAGAGAATATTCGTGACGAGCATGTGCATAGGCTCCGGGATGGGGATGGCTGCTGTCTTCGTCAGTGAGCACTGATGATCACCTAGATCACAACTTCTGGTTCCACCACCTGTGTTGTATTGAACCTGGGACTGATTACAAGGTTGTAACTTGGTGATCGAACGGACTAAATAAATAACTTTAAAAATCTTGTTTTTCCAAGTTGTTCTTACAGTGTATTACAGACGGTAGAATGAATATCTCTTCCATACGGGCCGCCACCGACCTTGGATATCGGAGCGATCTTGGGTGAAAGATGTCCTTCTCCCTGAACATCATGGTTCAAGAATCTCCTGTAGGACTGTTAAAAACGTGACGAAGGAGAATCCCAAATATCCACCAGTCAGGTGTAACTTTCGATGAGAAAACAGGTTCGACTATGTCCGCCATATATAACGGACAAAATTCACGCGCACGGACCAGGGCCACGAGCCAAATATAAATTCTGAAGCAAACAACGCAATTCCTCAGTCACCTCGATTTGAAACCGGCGATGGTAAGGATGTACAACCACGACGGTAATTCAGTCACTGGCTACGGCCAAGTATCGAGAAGAGGGAAACTGCAGGAACTGGGCATGCCGTTTGTCTTTACCTTCCATTGATTGAGCGGCTAATCAGCTCTTGATACAAATTTCAAGTTCTAGATATGATCTGTCTCTCCAGTATTTTCCTCCGAGATCATACTGCGGTGAAACTTGTACAAATGAGCTGGTATTAAAACACTGAGAAGGAGATAGCGTCTCCTAGAGGTTCATTGATGTGCCGGCCAGGATCGAGCTGATCTCCGGAACCTCGCATGGCATTTGATGGTTGAAACGTTCAACGTTTTATGTTCTGAACAGCTGTAGGAATGCTTTGGTTTTGTGAATGCTTTACTTTACTCTACGACGCGTCAGGTTTCTTGGCACTCGTCAGTCACCAATGCGTCTACCCGACCAACAATTCACAATCCGCTCCGAGGTGTGTTCGTTCCCGAGCAACCAACGAGTTAGTTCATTACCCTTATGACGCCACTACGTGTTCTTATGCTGTCATGGGCAGTGTACTCAGGGCTATGTATCTGTTCGCGTATTCCGCCCTGCACGGGCATAAGAAATAGTTTTTACAGGTAGGACCATCATTTAACCACGGATAACTAGTGACTATCGTTCCGTGATTGCAGTTCTCCTGCAGTACCAGGGACTCCAGATGTGATCTCAACGTTGTCGTTGGTCAATATTCAATTCCAAGACCCGTTACGATGTTCTCGGAGTGCTTTCCGTTCTTCCCGCCGTTGAAATGGAATGAGTGTCGTTCAATAACTTCATACTAACCCACTTGAAAATCGATTCCCGAGATTGTTAACGTCACGGCGTTTAGGATGAAGTCTTGGTACACCACATCTGCATCCACGCCTTCAAAAAATCCATGTGTTCGCAGCCGATTGCACGCTCGGACCTGGTGGGTCACTTCATTTCAGATATAGGATGTGACAATTAGGGCACGGTCCTAATGCTCACGCGTACACGAAGTCATCTCCCTTTTATTGAGATGTGACTCCCCCGCAGCTACCCGCTTCTCGAGACGATCCGCATAGTACTGGTTGGATGCACTTTTCGTCGAACTCGAAGCACTTCTGCAGGGAAAATGGCATCCATCCCCCCACAGCGCGTCTTGGTTACGCACACAAGGGGGCGTAAACTGGCCGTTATTTTATTACCGATGTGATACATTTCACAAAAAATGGCCAGCAAGATCCTAGTTGAGTCTTTTCGATCAACGTCAACTTCCACTCCTTCTCCGGAGTAATAACTGGCAAGTAGTTGATCTTCTTTCGTCTCACGCACACTGAGGCTAGTGGGTCTCCCTTTCCTGGGATGACAGGACAGTCTATGGATTTCGCGCGTCACCACACTCAGTATTTCTATTTTCTGCCTGTTAGGCGTATTGACAGGTCTCTTATCAGATTTTCGGGGTCTCTTCAGTCCTGACTGTTCTTGACAGAAGGACGGCGTTGTTCTACTTGCGGCCTTGTCCAATCACGCCCTGGACGTTGACTGTCCCATTTTGAGAAATGAACAGGGACGAGTAGCAGGCATGTAAGACATCGGTCAAGGTTCTTCGCCGAGCTCAGGTACCATTCACCAAATATGTCTCTCATTTATACTGCTGCGTGTCATGCATCTATTGGGTACTCAAGAACTAGCCCCACAAGCTAACGTGATTTCCCCAGGGCATCGATGGCTATTGGCGGAGTGCACCGCGCATTAATCTCTATAAAGGATAGCGGTGGGTCCAAAAGGTTGGTTCAGTTGTCACATTTCATCTATCGGCGTGTGACCCGTTCATAGTGAAAATAAACAGCGTATGAACTACGCAAACAACCCTTTCTCGCAATTTATCTGACCTATCAATCGATTACGACGACCCACACTGGTTCTTGTTCTCCCTTTCCAGGTTGTGGCGTCCCAGGCTGATGTGACCTTTCAGGCGCTGTCTACAGGTTTGACCTGTCCGTCACAATGCGCATATCAATAGTAAGCCGCAAAGCGGATATTGGGGATCCCCTTCTGATAAACAATTATCCACCCAGCGTTAGGTGAGAGTCGTCGCACGGCCACGAAGCTACCCAAATTGGATCTGGCATTAAGGAATTCTGGACAGAACTCGTTCCAGAGTCGCTTCATATCGAGATTCTCTTGTGGGCATCCATCGAGGGCGTCGCCTCCCTGGCTATTGGATTGACAGGGAAGAAATGGATATCCCCACCGGTGGACCTCTACAGAACGGTCAGAAAATCTCTTGGCTTCCATAATGATAACGTCCCTCAGTTCCGAGTGACACTTCTGTGACGATACCAGTACATTCACGCAGAACTACCTAAAGTGCAGGCAGACGCTTGCAGATCCTGTATCGGCTCTCCACCACTGCGCCGTGCCCCACATGGAATCAAGGCATTTCCCCGCAACCCTTGTAGTGGTAGAATGCAAGTAGTATGTCGTGATCGATCTTTGAATCGGCACTCGCATTGAGGAGGGTTCATCTAGAGCGGATCCCGCACTCGCATTGGTCCGCTCTTCATCGATTGCCGGAGCGGAGGGACACCACTCCCAGCTCCGCCCCCAAAAATTTGTTGTCGCCACGAACAGACATGGGCGTCATTCATGAAACATCCGAGTCGGCGGTGCTGCTGTTTGTAAGTACACATCATCCGATTCATTCGAATGGGGCCTACACGGCCGAAAGCCCTCAACCTAACTTTCCTGTGCAAACTAGGAAACGATGTTGCGGACACAAATCGCTGTATCACCCCCTCAGCTGCGTTGCTTTGCAGCGAGGTTTGATTTGCAAATTTCCCGAGGACGCTCATCAGCGTGGGTGGTGCTGAGACCCTCGTGTATCAGATAAGAACACTCGGGAAACGGATGGCAACGGATATGGGCGATGGGTATGGCGTTGCCCGAGTGACTTAATACCAAGCATCGGATGATGTTCATGTTACCCTGGTTTGAGTTTCATGAACCGGAACGTAGCGAGGCTTACTGCGTAATAGCTGAATGGGTCGCCTCGGGATGAAGTGGCTCATTCCTGTTCGGCATCGTCCAATTGTTCGACGGAGGAGAGCTGAACCTTACATGGACCTTCGTCCCTAAGATGGATGGTCGGCAGTATGATAGCCGGTAGTGAGAAATTAATTTGGCTGTTTTGATCTTCTTCCTCCGAGTCGACAAACGATCGCAAGCCAGGAAAATAAGCGTCGACTGGTTCATGTCACGACGACTCTACTATCCGCGAGCCCTGACTCAGAAGTGAGCAACGAGGTGTTCCGCCAGTCAAGAACATCGTCATCTACGCCAACTTCACTTTTCATCAGAGTTCGTGCGCTTAAACAACGCACGTATATGAACGACCAGCTGACCAATGTGTCTCAAAGTTAATAGGACGTGCTGTGCGGTGGTCATGTGAATGACGTGATTCGAAAAAACGGACAAACTTTGTGCATAAGGCCGGTCCGAAGAGCAATGAAAAATTTGCCGAGCTGATGGCAGAGTGGTCGCTTGTGTCTGGACATGAGCCAAAGGGTGAAGTAATCGCGTCGGAGGTTACGCCCGGTCTCACTTTTCCCTAATTTGATTCTACGCGTTGAATGCGCCGCTGCTGATCGTAATCAGTCATCATCGCCGCCCGGCTGGACGGACAAGCTGTAGACTAGTGTCACTGATATCAAACGCTGTCGTGAGATCCATCATATTCATGATCGGAAACACGTTGCGGAAAGGAGATAACAATTAGGCGCACAGCATACGTCGAGTGATGCACGCTGCAAAAGCATGTCCGCTATGCATGATGGCACCACACACCGCAGACAACGAAGATACCGGGAACAAGCGTAACTACGATGTAATACCGCTCAGGGGCAGTGGCAACATGCAATGAAAAACCTGGGTCTGGCCAACATGTTTGTCTACCACTACATTGTATTTCTATGCGGCGTTAGAAGAACTTTGGAAGTTTCATACGAATGTATCAGGGTCGTCGATGAATTGGACCAACACCGAAAGATCTGAACGAACGCGAACACGTCATTGAAGGCGTGCAGACCTGTGGAGTCTACTAAGAAAGCTTGACCGGAACATTTAAGCGATGCGGTCGATGTGATCCCGGTCAAAAATGTGAGAAATCAGGAGATAGACCTGCCCTTGTCGTGAAACAAGCAAACCTAATCGACGTGTGGGGAACATCCCAAGGAGGCTGGCCCAGCGGTGTGAAAAACTGTGACATGTTCCTTTATCGTTGACTTGGGATCTTTATTATGCGCTCTCAAGACGGAGATTACGGTATCGAGAGCTTTATGGCAGGAGTTAGCGGTGGGTGAGGCATCTTCTTCGTCTAGCCCTCAGTGATAGGCTTTTGCGGAGAAGCGGCTAGCAGCGAAAGATAATAGTCACCTGAGCAAACTCATCACCCGACACCAAAACGTTTTTGTGGAACGACGCCCCCGCTTGCGTCAGATGACTACCACGGGAAACTAGGCACGTAATTTCCTGTGAACAACTTTGGCGGCGGCGTGTACACCGGTGATGTTGGAAAGATTGCCGGTCGAGGATGTAATGGCGTGCATCAAGGTTTGGGATATGGGTCAGCAAAAAGCAGGTTCCACACTCCCAGGAAGCAGGGCATATTGAAGACTAAAAGTAGCGGTATCAACGAAGCAGGATATCAGGGCAGATGCGTGTCCATGTCAGAAGCGGCAAGTGAAAAGCGTGGTCAGCATGGGTCGGATATTATCGCAGCGCCTCTTGTGCCTGTGGTTACCAAACTTATAAACGATTGAATAGCGGCAACTGGCGCATGGCGCAGCAACGTCGTATTTGGAAATGATGTTCCATGGAGGAAGATGGTGACCAAAGATCTTTTCACCTCATGTTGAACGCACCTGCTGATATGATGCGGGCTACGTGTCATGCGCTCAAAGGGTAGAATCAATAGACGAAACGGAAGTGGGGCCGCATGGCAAGAGAAGGCATGGAAGGAAGAAGATAGCTGACATTTGGTCTTGGTAGCGGGTCTAGATGTTTCGAGCAAGTCTCATCCACAGTGGATTCATGATCCGGAGGTGTAACGGCGTACCGCACAGTCCACCCGGTCATTGCGGGTGTTCGGACATGAAACGATCGATCGTTTCTGACGATGAAGCAACGAGTTGGAAAAAATTGTTCAAGGACGCGAGGGGAGGGAGAAAAAAGTCTTGTCAAAGCGTTGCAGTGTGTGGCAGCACACAGGACTCCAACTTGGGCTGAGTTTAAGCAAGATTTGGCAGGTGTTTGGTAATATTACCACATGTAAGAGCCGTACTATGTCAACCCAAGTTTTTGGTCGCCAACGCGCTAACAGAAAAATGTAACAGATGTCAGTGTTCTTTCCGGAGATAGACGGATTCATCTCACCGATGATCAAAGCATGCAAAAGCCAAATCCACACCTCCTTACGGAACGGAAATTTGTCGTGCCTTTACTATTTGTGCTGTTCCAGTGGACCTCTCACCGGCATAGGCAGAAATATATATATCCCGAAGAACTTACTCCGCAGGCCCATCTCCTGGAATTTGCCGTTCGCCGGAAGCTGCCAAGGTAAAGTTTATTGTTCGAACCTGAATGTGAGCTCAGATCAAAGGTGTCATTTCACTTAAAGCCCGGCTGTTCACTCCTGCATGTCCCGAACGGGTCTTTCTGACATCCGGACTTTTATTAACATTGAAGTTGACCCACTTGAGCTCGCTTATATATCGAGGCTGTAACCACATCGCCCGTCAATTCTCGGAAAGTTTTTAACCTGCTGACGTCCTCCGGGTTCGTGTACTCCACCCTGCCGCATTTATCTGCGCACTCCTTCTCTTGTCTTGCTAACCTGCATTCATTCTGTCTCCATGGACCCGGATAGGCACCTGCCCATTCCTGGGCGTAAACACCCACCTCCCTTGATGTCTCCCTCCGCGCCAGACCCCCATGCGCGTCCTATCGCCCCATCTGCGACGCCGTATCAGCCTTCTCTCCCATCCATACGACAGCTCCACCCCTATCTCCCTCCCTCCGGGTCCACGCAGTCCCATCTTCCAGCGCAAGATTCGCCATCGTATGGTTACGCACCTCTCGGTGCTTACGCCGGTCCTTCAGGATCGACAGATCCTCATTCCAGCCAACCAATGCCACCTCAGAGTGGCATGTATCCTCGAGGTGAAGCCCTCGAATCAGACCCCGAGGGTGAAATGGAGCAGCCTGGGCCTGCCAAAAAGAAACGGAGACGTCAAGCCCTGAGTTGTAATGGTACGTCTTCTAAACGTCATCCTCGCGTAGATCCTTCCTGACTTGGATTTGCCCATCATGCACGCGGATGCTAACGCCTTTTCGTTGCGGACGCCATCCACTTGAACCCGGGTCTACAGAGTGTAAAAGGCGGAAGATCAAATGTGACAGGTTCGGGATCAGTAGTCCTATCAGATCTCGAGACCGCTCATGCAGGTTTTTTTTTCCAGGGCGCAGCCGTGTGGTCCCTGTTCACGACGCGGTGAACAGTCAAAATGCCAGTGGCGTACCTTGGAGCCCGTGTATGTCAACTCTTCTCCAGTTTCATCGGATGGTAACTCATGTCTAGACCAGGGATAAATGGATTACCCGGGCAGAGTACGACGAACTGAAATCCCGTAGTAAAGCAGAATATGACGAACTCAAGGCGAGGCTAGACCACTTGGAAACCATGGTTTCGCGCATTTTCTCCGCCCCACCTGGCGCTGTTAATGTGCCGTTGTACTCAATGTCTCCCGATATGTCAGGCGCACCACCGTCTGAAAACATCCCTTACCATGCTGGTCACGCGTCGACGGGGCCAGTACTTTATTCATCCGCTATGCCTCCGTCGACCTCATACCAAGCTGAACACGTGCACAAGCCTCCGCAATACCCATCAGGCTCACCCCACCTAGTTACGTCCGGGACTCTCCCAGCGCCCACGCCCACTCAACCTCCTCCCGGTGGGGCAGGAGGCAGTGGCGGACCAAGCCACGTCCGGCGTACATCCACGTCCGATACCAAGTCTCCGACCACAGTACGACAATCACCCCTCTCCCTCGCCTCCATCACATCACCCTACAACACTGATGCGGCACAGTCAAAAAACTACCACGCGCAGACGCCCACATTGCCGGGCGGGCGTCTGCGCCGGGTTCTTCGCGACGCTTGGAACGGCCTGGCAACAACAACAGAGATAACAACAATACCGCGGTGTTGCGACACCACCCATCCGCAGCGGCGATGGAACAGTACCCGTCAACGGCGACCGCAAGTTTGTCAGACGTTGCCATGGAGGCGCCGTCCGGTCCTCCCCTGGCGCTTCATCTCCCCGGACCATCGCCTCGCGGGAGATATGGAGACTCGGGTTTAGGTCATTCGGGGCTTGGTTCAGGCCGAGATACGAGAGACGCCAGGGACGGAAGACATGGCGGTCCTTCCACGGAACGTTGACGGCGCTTTTTTCCGTCCCAAATATCCCCATATCTCGGCGACTACATAAATTTTTGATGACGGTGCTTGATCCTATCATGTGACGTTCGTGTGAGAGAGTTCTGAATGATCCGGATTCCATACCAGTACGGAACGTCTCTCCCTATACAATTGTCTTTTCGTTTTTGGTTTGCACGGACATGAATCTTCCATGTGCCTCTCCTCGTTTCATAGCCACTCAACTTGCACTCAACCTTCGTCCCCTCTGTTCGTGAACTTTTTGTGATGCATTTACAACATGTAGCATTCTCCATTACCAAAGATCGTCCGTAGCAGCTACTTTAGACACCACCTGTTATGCCCTCCCCCATGTTGCCTAATTTACAAGCGTGTCAATACCATAGGTCGTCGTTATCACGATTTCCAGAAAATGAGCAGGATATTGGATCTACTCCCAAACCAGCTTGCCGTGCTCGTCCACCGTAGCTTGCATACCACCGCTTGGTTGTTTACCCCCACCCTGGCGCGACTGTTCCATAATCCGGAGTCGCTCCAGCTCGCCCTGATGCCTGGCGAGGCCTTGTAGTCGGGCTGCCTCTGATTCAGCCTTGGTAGCCTTGGCCAGCTCCCGCTTGCGTGCATTTTGGCGCTGCTTCTTGGTCATAGGTTCTGGTGCGGCTGGTGCGGCTGACGATACAGTCGATGCCGACGTCGCTGGTTGGGGTCCTATTTTTTTTTCGGAGAAATAGGACGGTAAACACCAGGCAGACAAGGAGGAAAATAGAATAGACTTACGGGTACGATGCCGGCTCCTGACGACGTCCCATTCCCCTTCGCCTTCTTCATCGGCATCGTTGACCACGCGGGCTTCAACGACGTCTCCATAGTCTTCCCATGAAAAGCCTGGGACAGGTGTCTCATCGGCTCGAGGTTGAACCCGCAAGACGCGTGCTGGGGTGGGGTCATCGGACAGCTGCATCAAGGCACGCAGGCTAAGAAAGAAAAAAAAAACACGATCAGCACCTCATGAAGAAGACGTGCAACACAGGAAATAAGACATGATGCATAATAGAAACCAAGCCACGAATTCAAACGTGGCCGACCAAACTGCAAGCGAAAAGTCGCAAAATAAAGAAGAAACGTACTCTATTCCATTTGCTGTCATTTTAGGTCTCCTACGCGGCACGGGGGGAACACGTGTTCCTCCATTGCGCAAACTCATCAAAATCTTATCCAGAACTTCTTCAGCGCTGGCCGTCGAGTTCACATCGCTGTCCTTTACTTCATCCGCGGCTCGAGCCGGTCCTTCTATCGACGTGGACGTCTTGAGATGGCTACTGTTGACGTGCGTCCCCGGACCGTCCACGTCAGACGACAACCCAGGAGGCTTGAACGGCCATGCCTTGTGGCTCCCCTCAGCCATCACAGCAGAGCCAGGCAGTGCGTCACCAGACACGGAGGGAGAGAGAGAAGCATCGGGATTCTCTCCCGAACGCGGATCCACACCGAGATGCTCCACGTCCGTATCCTTGCCCGTCTCTCGATCCAGATCTGAACCCGCGTCTTGCCCCTCCCTTTCCTTGGCCTTGAGTTTCTGCTTCTTGGCCTTGGTCTTCTTCTTTGGCGACTTGGGACTCGTGGGCTGCTTGGAGGTCTCTTGAGGATTCTCGTCCGCACTGACGCCTTCGAAACCACCCGGTACGACTTGCGCGGAGGAGACGGCCGGCGCGTGCGCACTCTCTGCGCCTGTGCCTGTGCCCATGCCTCTGCTGTGAGGTCGACCCTCGACCCCACGCCCTTCGCCCGTGCCGTCGTCTTCGCCCTGGCTCTTACTCTTTCTCTTCCGCCTCCCCTTTCCACCCGCACCCACACCCGGCACTGCACTCCCCTCGCCGGCCTTGTCAAGCGTACCGTCCACGTCGCCCGTCGTAGTCACTGCTCGAGCACGCACGCGCTCCGCCCCCGATCCAGGCTCGCCGCTTCCACTGCCACTCCGGGTACCAACCCACCTCCCCAACGGGGTATATCCAAATGCACACACGGCGCCCAACGACGCGGCAACGACCAAGCCTACCGCCGTCCGAGTCGACAAGACTGCCACATCCGAGTCGGTTTCCATGTGAGAAGGATCGATAGTGAAAGACGAGCAAGGGAGAGAGAGACACGAACGCTATTTAAACCGAGCCCCGACTTACGCGGGTGGCTCAAAGAGGACAATGGCCCGTTTGTTTCTGCGGGGGTGCGTGACTGCGACGCGTAAACATGTACATACAACGCGCTCACGTAATAAAGCAAGTTCGTCGTCAGGTGTCAACGATGCATTGATGGTCCAATCATTCAAATCACATCTCACAACGTGTATGTATAACCGAGGACGTCGTGACTACCCACAAGAAGAAACAAAGAAATAGATACAGTACGGAAAAAAGGATGAAAAAGGGCGGATATTACTGGCGGAGATGTTGGGGTTAGCATATCATAGTAATGAGGGTGGAGGATTCGAAGAAACGTCAGTATTAAGGTGTCGCAATATATACCGCTCTCCGGCCATGCGTGAGATGGTTCAGATGTGAAAGGAAAGTGAACGTGAAAAAAAACGATGTTGAAGTAGTAGAGGGACGATGACGACTATGGGTTATAGATGTGTGTGAATTGGACATTGAGTCATAGAGGATTGGGAGGGCGTCAATCAAGAAAAAAGGAAAGTAATTGGAACACGTCATGCCTCTGAATATGTTGAAAGCCGCATACTGTCCGACATGAGCTCCGCCGCACCGTTGATATGCAACGTCCCACCCGCCTTGTCGCTCCGCGCCAACAAATCGTTCCAAATGTCTGTCTTTTCCCGCTCGCTCAACGGAGGTCTACGCGGCGCGTTGAGCTCTCGGAACTTAACCTGTGTTTGCGTGCGTGGTGACGCGAGGTCCTGTCCTTGTGATCGCCCAGTTCCGGGGGACTCGGCTCGTGCAGTCATATCGCTCTGTGAACTCGGTGTTCGATCCATCTGTCGTGGACTCCCGACACCTCCATCCACCTGTTTGACTACCATTGAATGTGAAGGCGAACTGGCCACGCTTCCACCCCCTCCACGTGGCAAATTCCTGGATGGTCTACTAGGTGGTGGCGACAACGATACGATCCCATCTGCCATCCGCGGCTGTCCAAGTACAGCTCCCGAATGCTGATACGACCCGCGGGCACTCCCAGCAACAGACGGGGACATGGAGCAAGGTCTCGAAGAACCAGACGAAGGCGTTTCTCCGGAACAAGTCTGACGACGTGGCGAAGGCAATGGCAGGTGGTCACCTTCGTCGGTCTTCAGACCGGCGGGAACAGACATAGATCGATGGGGAGACCGCGGCACAGATGGCGAACTGGGATCACCACCTTCGACGTGGTCGTCAGCTAAGCGTAGCTGCTCAAGTGGTGCGATGATGTGTCGGTCAAGCATGGCCTCTGGGACGCGGGATACGGATATTACCACAGCCTCACCATAAGAAGACACCGATGAGCGCGATGAACGAGCTTTGTGAAAGAACTGTGTAGAGGCGACGTCGGATGAATTAGGCGAGGAGGAAGAAGTTGCAACGCTTGGTCGAGCGACGTTTCTCGGTTCCGTGGACGTCCGACTTGGGTCCTTGTCGTGCGAAGAGTATGATGGCTGGCGGTGTGACCTCGATAGAGGATCGTGGGTGTGGTCGGCTGGGTTCAGTTTCTTCAAAAGATCCTTGGGAATAGCAGGGACGGGCGGAACGGCCTTGTCAGACTGAAATCGATCCCGTAGACCCCCGGTACTGATCCGCCGCATCAACCGCCACAGCATTGGACCCTCAATCTTGTCCCCCTTGGACTCAGAGCGCACATGGCTCGCAGTGGGACTTGCCCATGCGCCGTGCGCCGGGTTTGGCACACCGTCCATGGATCGCCCAGTTGACCGGAGAGTCGACGTGTCATTTCCCCAGATTTCCTGGAGGCTAGGCCGCCCCTTTGCATGCCCTTTATCACGCAAAGGCGACTCTTCGGATGCCACACCCGCTCCCTTGACCTTTCTCCACCGACTCGAGATCTTGCGTGTGAGACCACGACCACCAGGGTCGGACATGGATGGCTGATGCAAAGACGTGCCTTGGGAAAGAGGCAAGGTGCGCTGGTTCACTTCGAACTTGCCCCACCAATCATCTGGACCACCCGCTCGCACCCGACGCTGTGACGGTGTACCAAAGACCGTGTAATAAGGGCCTGGCGAGTGCTCCGGGTGATCTTGATCATGGACAGCATCGTGGGACGCAGTCGAGCTCATTCGGTCGTCGATCGATAGTTTTGGAGGGCTGGGCATGTCATCACGATGAAGTTCTTGTTGTTTATAGGCCTCGACAACGGCACCAGCCGGGGTTAGCGGGTAAGGGACTCCGACTTGGCGAGATATGCCTTCTTTGGGCGAGGGGTGAAGATGGTCTGTAAGGGATTCGGTTGGGCGTGGCGAAGAATTGTTCATGCCTCGTTCGCTCGTTTTGAAAAGTTTAGCAGAGCCACTCGGACGGCGTCTTAACACGTTGCGCGTTTTAGGATCCCTTCCACGAACTGGGGTTACGTTTCGGAACGAGACATCGATGCTGTCTTGACTGGTTGCCAGACAACTGCCAGTTTTGGAATTGGTCATTTTGGCAGCCACTTCGCTCGCATATCGACGGTGTGCATCTATGGGGGTATTAGAGTCGCGACCAGGGCTGGGTATGGCAGAGGCAACGGTACCCGAGATCTCCAGATCGGGTGGACGTGATTTCCGAGGTGTCATGGACCACTTGCCGGAGGCGGCAGGAACATGAAACGAACTAGAAGACGGTTCGCTATCCGGAGGGGTGGTGGCTGAATTGAGGGAGAAGCGGGAAGGAGAGTGGGCAGCATGCCTAGAGAAGAGGTTTTTTATGCTTTCAGTCAGTCGTGAATGAGATCGTATGTGGTGGTCGGTTGGACTGCTGTCAGCGGTCATGGGCGATGCAAGATTCGGGGGAGAATTGGGAGCAGTCAAAGGACGATTTTGAGGAACGTGTGGTGCCGAGGATGGAAGGTCTGATTCGGTGGTAGACCGGGACCATGGGGAGATGGGATGGGAAGAGCGAGAGGAGGCTGAGCCAAGTATGGGCGAGTATGCAGAAGAGCCGGGTATTAACAAGCCAAACTCGGATCGATATCTCGAATCGGCGCTGGGCGCAGACTCGGAGGTTGCGGAAGAGAGGGAACCGGGAAAGAGGCTACTGTAGCCGGTAGATGGTGAGGTCATGGGGGTAGAGTGGACACTCGTTGTGTGAGAGGCATGTGTGGGCATCGATGGGGTAGGCAGATCATCGTGAAGTGAGTTTGTGGTTGCCAGTGAATGAGAAGAGAAGCTGAGATCGTGGGCGTAATGACGCTGGAACAACTTGCGTGGTCTGTCTTTGGTGGAAGATTGGTCGTCTGTGGAACATGAAGCACTGCGCTGGCGGGGACTCGAGGGTCGCAGTGGAGGGAACATGATCTAAGATGACCGAGTGAGTGAGCAATGCAGAGGGAAAAAAGGTAAAACGAACAGCAGGAGTCGGAAGAATACTATTTGAAAATGCGGAGACCCTAGAAACGGACGACCAACAATAGCCTGACGGGAGGGATGATTAAGACGATCGAACGAGCGCGGAGTGAATGCGGGGACATACATAATACTGA
The DNA here is from genome assembly GCA_038093535.1 of Boletus reticulatus. NCBI lineage: Eukaryota > Fungi > Basidiomycota > Agaricomycetes > Boletales > Boletaceae > Boletus > Boletus reticulatus. Next base: position 70,963 of record JBBPSJ010000116.1, read on the forward strand.
GGAAGGCAGTACTTTGATGGACGATCCGTAGATGAAGAAGAAAAAAGGAAAGTGAATAAGGCAACGCAGATACTGGAATGTACTTGAATGGATCGGTAGGAACTTGCGCCAACAACGGGGCAAACAGAGATACAACAGAGTACGTAGAGCGTGGGCCGGAGTCAAAATAGAGTTGCTTCCGGAGATAAGTCAAGAGCGAGCCAGGGACAGCCGGACGTGGCGTGTGATCGGGGTCAATGTGGGCTGAAAGGCGCTGGGGGAAAAGCAAGTGACCTGCGAGTTGGACGGTGGTGAAAACGAGCGAAGGGTATTAATAACGAGTGTGGGATTTGGAGACGCTCAATGTATGCTGGCGAAAAAAAAAGAGTCAGCCTTGTGGGTGGCGTCTTGAGACGACGACGTACCTCTGCATACGGCGACTGGAAGTACTGCACTAGTGAGAGACCGGGCAGGCTGTCCAGCTGGTACTGCGGTCAGCACTGCACCACTGGCGACAAGGGGGACCAAGACTTGACTTACTTGAGTCGGTCGCTGATCAAGGCGAGAAAAAAAAGACGGTTGCCATGAAGAAATTCCGATTCCGGTCTATGCGCCTAATTACCTCCATTCAGCTACATAGTATATCTACCCCCTGGCTAATTGCTGTAATTACCAGCTAGCAATGCCCAACATCCCAGTTGACGTCGCGCCCAGTCATCCCCTCGACCAGCAGCCGACAATCGGTCTGATTGGAATGGGTGCCATGGGCACCATGTACGCCAAACATCTCGCCGACGCTGGCTGGAAAAAGTGCGTCCCTTGTTTTTCCCATCTCGCCAAGCTCACGTTCCCATCCCTCAAGAATTTGCGTCTGTGATCTCCCAGACAAGTACGAGTCATTGAAACGTACCTACAAAGGTTTGGCTTCATCTCCCTACTGGTCCCATTCTCACGATCTTGCCTCAGACGTCCCCGGTATCACTGTCCACGCTGATGGACATGCCGTCTCTCGGATCTCGGACTTTATCATGTACTCCGTGGAAGCAGAGTTTATCGCTCGCGTGGTAAGCCAATATGGCCCCTGTAGGTCTCTCCTCCGCTTCTCGTTCTACTCTCACCATCGTCATCTAGCAACAAAGGTTGGCGCGATCGTTGCGGGCCAGACATCGGTCAAAGCACCTGAGAAAGCCGCCTTTGAATCCCATCTCCCGAAAGACGTTCACATTGTCTCCTTACACTCCCTCCACGGACCCACCGTTTCCCCCGTCGGCCAGCCGTTGGTGCGTCCTTGGTTACCCCCGCCTTTCACATCTCACATCTCCTCTTCTAGGTCATCATCAAGCATCGTGCACCAGATGAAAGCGTCAGGATCGTCGAGAGCATATTCAAGTGCTTCAAATCCCGCTATGTATACCTCACCTACGAGGATCACGACCTCGTTACCGCCAATGTACAAGCTGTCACTCACGCTGCTTTCCTCACGTATGTCCCCTCCTTTCCTTCCCAACCGCTACATGCCCATCATGTTTCCACGTCAGCATGGGTACAGCATGGGCTGCCCAGCGTGCCTATCCCTGGGAACAAGGACAGTATGTCGGCGGTATCGAAACTGTCAAGGTCAACATCATGCTCCGCATATACGCCAACAAGTGGCATGTTTACGCCGGCCTCGCTATCCTAAACCCTTCCGCCAGGATACAAATCGACACTTATGCCTCCAGCGCCACAGAACTCTTCAAGCTCATGCTCGCTGGTGACCACGATGGCCTCCGACAACGCATATATGCGGCTCGCGAGACTGTCTTTGGGGTCAAGGAAACAGAGCAAGGCAGTTCCATCCCCATCTTCCTTACGGAGGACGTCCTCGACAAGTTCACCATCGGAGGAAACACAAAGCGTCCCGGATACTCCCCCACAGGCCACTCTGCACCGAAAAACAACTCCCATCTTGCACTCCTTGCGATGGTGGATTGTTGGGCCCGCCTCTCCATCCAACCATTTGACCACCTTTCCCTTGCTGCAACGCCCGTGTTCCGCATGTGGATCGGCGTGGCAGAGTACCTCTTTCGTTCCGTCTCTCGTCTCGACGCTGCAATCAATGCGGCAGTGTACGATGTGACCCATCGATCGGACGATCTGGAGTTTGTCGTGGCAGCACGTGGATGGAGTCAGTGTGTCGCATTTGGCGACTTTGAGCTGTACAAGGACAGATTTATGGAGACGGCTACGTTCTTTGAGTCAAGATTTGAGGAGGCGAACAAGATCGGTGGGGCGATGATCAAGGCGATTGTCGACAGCAATACTTGTAAATAGAGTGATCACGTGATACAGTGATTTAGCCGAGGCTCTCGTCAGATTTCTTGTCACTGTCAGATGGCCCTGGCCGAGTCGTCTAGCAGCGTCCCGTCCTCTTCAACAATCCACCATCATCCGTTTCAAAATGCGACCAGTCTTTTAGTCGTCATCCCAGACAAGATCGACGTCGAGGAGGAATCCCGCTTTTACGACGAACTCTGCGACGTGCGTACATGTGTGCCGAATACCGAGCTAACACCTGAATTCCGAGACCCTGACCTACAGGAACTAGACGGCCGCTCACTTCATCAGTCCCAAGGTGCTCCCTCTGTCTTTTCGCACGATATATGGCTTGGCGATAGCTCGGGCGAGAGCCGAGCGTTCGCGAGGGACGTCCAGATCAGCGGCTGGACCCACGTCGGCGATAAGCTTGGCGGCGCATACGTCGGTGCGTCTCGTCATTCTCCAGCTCACTCCTATCGCAATACTGAACCCAGTGGCAGTATACGACTGCGTCATACGTACCAAAGAGGTCCGTCCCACCCGTATGTCATCTAATCCTTGATGCCGAACCACACGTTCGATTCCCAGAGCACGACGATACACGCACACAAGCGCTATAGCGCCTTTGTTCAACTCTATCAAGCGTTGCGACGGAGCCTACTCGTACGTCTCGTCGCCCTGTCACCCCGTTTACCGTTGTGCTCGTCCCCGCTCGCTACTCACGTCGTCGCCTCCCGCAGCCCCACCAACAACATTTTGTCCCCCCTCTCCCTCCGAAATCGCCTCTATCGCGCTACCGACCGGCGTTTCTCGACCACCGACGACGGCAATTACAATATTGGCTTTCGGCAGTGTTGTTGCATCCTGAGATTGGGGCGTCTCAGGCGGTCAAGTGGTGGGTCATGGACTGATGATGGACGCCGAGTGCCCTTTTTTATTCATTTTTTATGGTTCCGGGTGGACTGCGGATGTCGCTTTGTGTTTATTCTGTATCGTACCGTGTGAAAGGGTATACTTGGGTGACATGACTAGACTTTTTACGATTGCAATTCTGACGGATGACTGGTTTTCCTATCAAAGCCAACTTGTGCGATCGATATCATGTAATTGGTGTACAAGTACGCTCAGCGCCGGCATCCTGATATTTCAATCTGAAACGATGCAACGCTGGCGACCTCCGATTGTCGACGGGATCAGCTTATCGTTTATCACGACCACATATCATGCTTGATATCGGATGGACGGCCATCAGTCCGCAAGCTCAAGACGTCCTCTGATCCGATCATTTCCCCCTGGGATATGTGGTCATATATGCCACTGCCGCCAGCGTCCGTCCAGCTTCTAACGTTGAACCATTCAAAAAAATAACACATGTCAGGCGACACCTCGAATGATCCATGCACATTCGCGCGCGTATCGCCATTCTTGTTCACTGAAGGCAGGCGAAACAGAATTACCTCATCGGTCAGCGTCACGCCTCCCGAGAGTTTGGTTCCGCATGAAACACATTCAGGTCTCAAGCGGGCTGCGATCGACAACGTCCTACATCTGCGCCATGTTGTCAACCCCACGACAGGCACAATGGATTCCATGACATGTTTACGTACATGATGATGATGTCCTACAGGCTGTTGGGTGTCATTAAGATCTGGACATCGACGTGGCTGTCGATTGGGTGCGCAAAGTTGGGGTCCTGCGACCAAAAGAGCAAGACGTGAAACGCGAGGACCACATCGACACGCCAAATGTCAAGCTTGGGCGACCCGATGGACAACGGCCGGGAGGGCGCCGATCGCCATTCACTCCATGACAGGCTCAATGGAATAATAATGAGTCATGTCTTGGGGACATTCCGGCGGCACTGTCACCCCCAATATGAATCATGATCATGTCATCTTCATCACCGGACAGACCGGCGATTGGGTCGGCAAATTTTGGTCCCGCAAAGGAGAATATGAAACAGGTCCAGAACCGGGACGCGAGAGGCAACGTCAAGCCGTGATCGAGTATGCGCAGGAGACCAAGTGCATGCCATCATTTTTGGGAAAAGGGATCGATAAGGAGCACGTTCACAGATTGGTTGCACGGCCTTGCGGATACGTCCGCGTCATTAACGTCCAGCCTGGCAGTTGCATGTCAACCGACGCCAAGTGCAGTTCAAGGAATACCGACCAACGCACTCTATCCTATCATGGTCATGAACAGCCTCGAAGATATCGATGGGTGTGGAATGCTTAGACCGACCACCGATCAGATGCCCGTGCATTGTGGAATGCATGCCGTCTCCTGTTTCACTGCATTCGTTGTGATACGGGGTTAACTCGTTCCTATCTGTGGACAGGTCAAAGTTTGGCTGCGCTGTCAGCACAGTGCTACGTACAATGGAGGCTTATTCTGACCAAACAACAGGCACTGCCCGGTGGCCCGTCGGTGCCACAATAAGAGAGGTGCGAGACAGAAGACGCCGTGGACAGGTGTCGCTTGTTGACTTGCCGTCCAATGTTGGCAGGTCCGAGTGCGGCGGATGATGAACGCACCGGCGGTGCCAGCGTTGCTGATAGAGGCAGAGCGTGTAAGCAGCTATAATGTGAGAGAATCAAGGATAGCACTAGATGGATGTACGCAAGAGTCTTGGATACTCGTGACTGCGGCTACGGCGCTTGACCGGCGAACAGGTCACCTTGAGGTGAAAAAGGATCTTTTCGGGCTGTGCAAGGCCAAACGGTAAGGTGATGGCATGATGACTCGGAAATTACTTGCCCATCGTGAGCGTTGGGAGCTGTGCGACAGCGCGACTTGGACATGTCGGAAGGGAAAGTCGCTGCAACGCCATGACGACGTCGGAAGCCACCGTGGATGTGCCTCGCGGGCGTTGGCGATGACGAGATGTCTCTGAGAAACGTCGCACGAATGATAGAGTGGTGCAAGCCTGTATATGTTGCCGGCGGCCGCAAAGGACACGATTCAGGTAGGATTGATTAGCGAGCTTCATGCAGGAAAACGGAACCGAAATGCACCCATTCTTTAATCAGGTTAGAGTTCCAGGTCCACTAAAACCATTGTCATCACAAGGTATCATCGCAGAACTCATATCGTCGTTGGTGAGTGTGTTACTGTGTGTATTGCACGGACCATTTCTTGGCAAGGGTCCCATGGTCGTGGTGGCACAGGAGGAAGAACCTTTGGGAACAGCTCATTGGGGGTTCTCACTTGAAACCTTTCGCGGGATGTCAGCTGCGTATCGTGGTAAAGGAAGAAGTATCATCGGAACACCGATACCCAGTTGTTTTGGAAAGCCTGTACATGGAAAGGTACGACAGATCGGAATGGAAGCAGTATCCAGCGGTTTGTTTCGAGCCCAAAGTGGATGATAGCGTGATTTCTGCTGGAGTATCCACGTGGAATCGCGATCACCCGTTCATTCGTCGTGAACACAGGAGTGTGTATACTTGTTATGTCTTCAAATCCAGGCAACCATCCGAGTCAGGGGACAGGTCGTCCGGAGATGGTCATCAGTTGTATAATTGTGGCAAGCGCCATCGCCCTTGATTTGACACAATTTCAAGTAACGGAATCTACTCATAGGTCGAGCTGAGTTTGGGGTATATTCCATCGACTTACTAGTGCACATGGGTTAATCCGCAGCCACACCTAGGTTGGATACTGAACAAGTCCAGCGTCAGCGGGGAGCTGTCAGCCACAGGAAACGGAATGATCCTTCAAGCCTTGACGTATGCTTCACCAGAAAAGCCTGGAAACGAGAAGGCTGCGAACTGAAACTCCTTGGACAACAGGCGTACCACCCGGTCCAGGCTCGGTGTCCGAGACGTTGGGGAACCTGCATTACATCGGGAAACAATAATTGGCTTCCAGAGAGCGGCGGAAGTCATCGTTCATATCCGTCCTGATCAACCTGGATAGGCATAAAACGTTATCGGCATGGTGCATTGCTAGTGTCGCAGAAGGCCGAATCGGTGGACAAGGTATAGCACCAGCTTACCTGCGGTCACGTTAATGGGCAAACACCTTTCCGCCGTGGTTAGCATCATGCAACGAAGATGCAAGGCTACGAGTAAGGTAAAATTCCAAAAGGAACTTGCGACACTGCGACCGAGGTCTCCTTACGAACCGGCGCACTACGGTATAGACTACGACCCCGAAAGACTCGGCATCGTGTCCACTCAGTTTGAGGCGAGATAAAAAGCGACACGTCCGTCGTCATCGCCTACCCACGGTCCACGGAATATGATCTCGTCTTGTGCTGTGTGCACTGTTTCAAAAGATCGAACACTTGGATCACGGTATCGGCTGATCACTTCAAGTTGCACGACGATCAAGAACGGCGCCAATGCCTAACATACCGAAGCGACTCAATCAGCGCTGGCGAACAAACGACAAATAGGCTCATACAACCAATTGAGCAGCGACGTCGAGTCCGATGCAGCAGGCTTTCATAGAGCACAGCAGTGCTGACAGCCGCAAGAACAGCGCGGGATTCGTATATAGAGGGCGCGGATCTATTCAAGGTTGATGTGAAACGGTCGTTCGACTCATCCACAAGAGACGCCCCGGAATCGCCAGCTTGACGGACATGTTGAGAGTGAATCCAAACGCCCATGGTGGTAAATGAAAGGAGGACGTTAGTGCCCTACTATTCAAACGAGTAGATACAGCTGCGGCTGCATAGGAACCTAACAGACATCGGCAAGCATGTCAAGTCAACCGGGAGTTCAAGGACCCACACAACTGGCGATGAAAGGGAATTCAGATAGTATTCTTGGTGATTGGTTGCCTACAGGAAATATGATGACCTTCCAGTCATCCATGGCACCTTTATGGTTTTCTTGAGCATGACTTTAGGATAGTTCGCGTACCAGTGTGCCATACAGGATTTGGCGCCAATGTTGATCCAATATATCGTGGAGTAGTCAGGTATATTAGCCAGCGCATGGATGAATGCCTCGAGCAACTGTTGCAAAGATGCGCCGACATGAACAGTGCAGAAAAGAAAAAGCATTGCGATAGCCACCCAAAAGGTCCTGCCGTCACATCAGGGATGTGCTAGTCATGTCAAGGGAGGTGATTTTTACCAACGATGGGTGGCGATTCTTTCCACGCAAGAGGGCGAACATGACGTAGCTACAGTTCATCGATACCATCTCAATGGCTTGTTTTAATACTTCTAACTTACTTGACGCCTACAAGGGTCAGCACGAGATAGGCAGTAAAGATAACGCAGGACACACCATATAGCAGCCTCCGTCTACATGTCAATCACGGTTACGGGAGGAAGGACAGTATCTTTGGTTGCCATCCTTCCCAACGAGTGGCACGGACATGAGGGAGTCCACTGATTTAATAATGTAGGGTGCCTTCGGGGCTGCTGAGCACGGAAGCGAGTCTTGACATAATGTCACCTGTGCTTGGAGACCTGGTGATGCTGCATTCTGCTAACTATATCAGCCCACCGATGCCCCCTGATCCTAGCCGGAACTATCTCTGGAATTAAATAAAGACAGACATGGATGTGGAAGAGTTACCTGGATATACGCCTGGATTCAGCAATCGTGAATGACACAATGGTTCATGCCTCGAGTCACGCAGAAGAACCCATCACTAATATATCTAACAACAATGTTAGACAGTTTGTCAGAGTGGGAACTGAAATCGTCAGTTGCTTGGAATGACCACGGAAAACATGGTCATCCCCTCAACACACAACAACCATTCAAGTTCGAGGGAGTCATGACCAGCAAATGAAGTTTGATCCTGGAGAGTTGGGTCAACATAGGTCTCGACTATATTGACCCAAATCTGCAGGTACAGTATCGTTCTTGGTCGATATTATAGTCTGCTCCACATGAGATCTATGAGGAAATTCAAATATGATGCAGGGGGTACAGTCCTGCTATAACGAACGAAGCAAGACGGTCAACTCACGTGGAGCCGCATGAATTGCTCCGTAATGAGGTCTGAATGAAAGACTAGCCCAAGAGAATTGGGGGGCCTGGGTCCCGTCATCGAACGGCACCTGCAGAGGAGGCAAGGTCAATCGGCCGTCCGTGTGGGGAACTGGATAGGTGCTTGCGTGCTCACCTGGGCCCGAGATCGTCCCCATACTGGATCCATCGAAGTTGCACGAAAAGAGACATGGGGACCCGACTTTAAAGAAAAAAAAAACGTTGTCCCTGGGGGCTTCGGCGGCGCATAACTGGCGGGGTTGTGCTCGCGCGAACCGGGTTTAGTGTGAGTGAGACGACAGCCCGAGTTGATGCTGAAGCTTTGAAGGAGTCCCGACTCCGCTCTACTCCGCTCAGCACCTCCTCGACCCTGTCTCGTGCGATGTGCTGCCACAGGGTCGGTGACTTGCTCTATGCAACACAGTGAAGGAGAAAGTACTATGATATATTACCTAGACTAGTGCGACCCCAGAGATCCCAGAATGCAGCACTTGCGGGGCTAACAGCATGTTTCAAACATGAGGATCATCACTAGAGCGTGGCTCCGAGTGATACTGTGTAATATGAAGTGGTATATCCTTTGGCGAATCATCATCCTGCTCTTGGGGAGCGCCCACTCTGAATGCGATCGAGGATTGTGCTGTGCGTACAGTCCTCGAGGAATTGCCTCTTGGAATATGATATTGACCGATCACCCCAAGCTGCACGACGATCAAAAACGGTGCCAGGGCCTGTCAAAAGAAGACGACTCAGTACGTGCAAGAGAATGAATCCCAGGTGGATACGCACAACGACTTGAGCAGAGATGTCAAGTCCAGTCAATGCAGCAGGGTTTGCGTAGAGTGCGAGCACAGCAATGCTAGATGCCGCGGAGATGGCGCCGGATTCGACGACGAGGTATATTGAGGATGCAAATCGATTGGTTCGCGTACCCGTCAGAGAAGCAATTCTTCCACCCATCCACCATAGACGCCACGTGATCGCCAACGTGACGGACACATTGGTAGTGAATCCGAATGCCCACGCTGATACAAGGAGAGAGTTTGTTGTAGATATGATTGAGGCTGCATAAGCAGAACCTAATAGAAGTTGGCAAAGATGTCGAATACAATTGAGAGTTTACGAACCTATGCAACCGGCTAATAAAATGATCTGTGATGTGTGATGCAATCTCAGTATGTACCATAGAAAATGTTGGTGATCGGTTGCCTACAGGAAGTATGATGACCTTCCAATCGTGCGCGAAAACCGCATAAAGTCGCCAGATCTTATTCATAAAAGGTTTTTGTCTCGCTACTCATGTCACTGTAGCAAAAGTCGACTTACTAGGATAATGTCTTGGGCGAGCACCTTTACCGTTCCCGTGAGCATGACTTTAGTATCCTATTTTATAAGGTTTGCGTACCAGAGTACCATACACGATGTCCTTGAGCAAGCGCGGGGTGGCGGCGAAGCCGAACCAATACGAAGTAGTGTAGTCAGGCACATCAACGGGTGCATAGATGAATGCCTCTAGCAATTGTTGTAGAGATGCCCCGATATGAACAGTGCTGAGAAGGAAGAGGATCGTGGTCATCACTATAAGGGGCCTGTCATTTGCATGTGACCATGAATGTGATCGTCAAGTGGGAGTGCAGCACTTACCAACGTAATGTGGCCATCTTCCTTCCATGTAAGATGTAAGAGAACGAAGATGCACAGTCCAAACAAGACACAGCTGCATTTCATCAATATATCTGAAGGGCTCGTTTCACCAGTTCGAACTCACTTGATGCCTGCGAGGATCAACGCAAAGTGAGCAGTAAAGATAAAGTACGACTCACCGTACAACACGGTCTCAACCCATATCCCGATCATGGATATCTTAGCTATGGCGAAAATTGCAGCATTGGCCATCTCGCCCAACTGGAGGTAGAGTCACTGCCCATGATGAGGGGAGGAGTTGGTTTAATATAGTACTGCAGAATAACCTCCGGGCGCTGATGCGGCTGTGGAGTGCTGGAGCGATGCGAATCTGATCATGTTACCCGGCACTACCGCCGTAAGTATCGCCTGTGCTTCATGACCTAATTTATTCAGATGACTCAAATGCTGCCTACCTCGGCCCATCACTGGATACTCCGTGCCTTTAAGTGCGAAGAGTTGTCTAGAAATAACGGGTAGCGTGAGGTGGTATATCGTTGATTGCAACTGAGTGGATTCTGATGCACGCTCGTGGCAGCGACATACTACCAATCACGTAGTACGTACGTACATGATTCCACAACCTTCTCCCACGACTAGCCTGCCAGCACCACGAATTATTTAGCCTGTTGAACATCTACTTACCTCCCAATGCGCAAATACATCCTCAGCTCGTACTTCAAATGGGCTCCGCACGCCAAAGCGTGGTGCGCAGCAGTTGCCCCAACTTGGAGATATGGCGAAGAATTGCCCATCGTCATCACCAAGTCACCGGTCACCACACTGACACCGGAGCCAAATAGAATATGACCTAGTCGGGGAACAGCCCACGGCCTTCTCCGTCGCTCATGAGGAAGAAGACGCCTCGCAATCGAACATCATTCAAGCACTGATGACGTTCCGAAGTTGTTCTCAGGAATAGTTGACACGCTTTCCTTATCACCGTACTCACGACGTATGATGCTTAGGTACTAGTTGGTGATCTACCACGCATACTAGACTATCGTGGATCGCTGATCCTTCGATTGGATCCCGGGTTCAAGCCTTCAGGTACGGCGACCTATAATTACTGTTGCGAAATATTAGGGGCATTCGCTCATGTCTTATGAGAGCGTCACCACTGGACAACACGAGTAACTCGTATGCACCAGAGGCTGGATCACGGCCTGGATCATCGTTGATACCTATTATGATCAAGGCAATGGTATGTCAACTGCCATACCACTAACCGTGGAGACTGGCGAACGGGTATCAACTCGCGACGCTGTTACTGGGCAATGTCTGCTGGTAAGTGAAGATTACGAATTACACTAAACTATGCGCACAAAAGGAGCGTCTGGTAAAATACCTCAAAGAATACCCACTCAACATATGGTCTCGCCTTGTGCTATTAGTACCGTTTCCCAGGAACCACTATCTTGCATACTATGATCTCGACGAGTTTGCTCTACTTGCACGATGATCAAGAGTGATGACAATACCTGCCAAAACAAAGCGACTTCGAGTCAGTGCGCGTCGCAGACAAGGAAAGGAATACATACAGCCAGTTGAGAAGAAACGTCGACTCCAATCAATCCAGCAGGACTATTCAATGTGTACAGAACAACCACAACGAGGTCAATCACCACAGAGGTTGCACCCGATTCGACAGCGATGTATATCGAGGATGAAAATCGATTGGTCGAGGTGGCCGTCAAAGATGCCATTGTCTGATCCATCCACCAGAGGCGTGCCACAATCGCCCCTGTGACAGAAATACTGAGTGTTATACCGGACACCCATGCTGGTATAACGAGGGAAGACACTACTGGATCATATAGGCCGACCTTCTGGTTTGCCAACACCGCAGAGGACGCATAAGCGGAACCTAACAATATATCTGCAAGCGTGTCGAGTGCAACAAGGAGTTCACAAACCAGCGGAACCAGCCGCTACTATGATCTGTGAGACAATTTCAGTGAAAGGCTCGATCTTGACGATGAGTCGCTTACAGGTAGTATGACGACTTTCCAGTTGCACATGAAGACCACATAAAGACGCCAAATCTCATGCACAACGAGTGTATGCTTCAGTAACCCCATCGCAGCCATCCATATCGAACTTACTAAAATAAAGTTTTGGACAAATACCTGTATCGTAGCGTTGAGTATAATCTTGCTGTGCTAGCATACTAAATCAGCGTACCAGGGTGTCATAGACAATGTTCTTGAGCATGCGCGGGCCGGTGGTGTAGTCCAGCCAATATGTCGTGGAGTGATCAGGCGCATCTGCTGGCGCATAAACGAACGCCTCGAGTAGTTGTCGTAGAGATGCCCCGATATGAACGTTGCAGAGAAGGAAGAGTATCGTGGACGTCACCACAAGAACCCTAACAATCGTACGTATTGGTGACCATTAACATCCTGGTTATGTGGAGATGACCGCAAACCTACCAACGCAGGCTAGGAACCTTCCCTTTACCCAAAAGGACGAGCATACACAGTCCATACATTGCACAGCTACAACTTCATGGTACCGTGTGATGAGTTCGTTGTAATGACTCGGGCTTACTTGACACCTGCGAGCATGCAAGTATCAACTTGGGATATGCAGAAAAGTGGCACACGAAACACACCGTACAACATAGTCTCTATCCATATCCCGATCATGGATATTTCGCGCATGGGAGGAAGTGCATCCATCTTGTCCCAACCAAAGACACGACCATGAGCGGAGTGACCTATTTAACGTGTTGCAGGCAGCTACGGTTAGCTGGTAGCTGACCGTTGTCAATCGACAAGACCAGTCAGTATGATCACCATTGGGTCCATAAGTCGAGGAATAAGACAGATCCGAAGGCTGTGTTACGCTGGCCCCCGTACATACTCAAGGTTGATAATCTAGCAAGTAAGATAAAGTTGCATTCTAATTACAGCAACTTCAAAGCAGCTTGAAAAGGGTGTTTTCTGGGAATTAGAAAACAGTTATGATATGGGTTCGTCAACCGTGACCACTGCACCTCATAGTTGGCCCAATCTTCTGGCAGCAATCTCTTTTTTTCAGGCCGATACTGGCGCATCGGCATCAGGAACATCCGAGGTGTGTCGGCCGGGAAATGGCCGGGAAACGCCACAGATGATCACAAAAACGGGACTCCCCAAGGCTCATTCTTGAATACCTAATTGACATCTGACCTAGCTAAATGTCCGTGCCACTCGGTGATCTTCCCGGAAAAGGCGATAGGTGTAAGCCACTCAGGCTTACTATCGGTGTAGCCTGGGATGCATGTAAGGATCGTTGCGATGAATGAAACATGCATCCTGTAAGTTACTTCCCGGCCTTCTCATGTTGATCAGACTCTCTGAAACTCCAAGGACGCCGACCAGGAACCCACCGTCGAGATACCTGAGAAAGCCGCTTTTTTGACGATATAGACGCTTCAAATGAGATAATGCTGTGTTTGTTGTAATACTGCCGACTCCCGAGTGTGTCGTACCGTCATTCAAGGGGTATCGGATGTATTGATTTCCGGAGTCTGGGGAGACCGTCAGCGGTAACCCCATTGTATCGATCGAAAGGGTATTGGGACAAGGGCCGCAAAGCGCATGTCTACTTCTCCGTGTGTGTTTGTAGTACAGGATTACTGACAAGTCGGACGGTTGTGATGTAACCTTGGGGGGCTGCGGGACACCAAATGGGAGTACTCAAAGACGATCTGTACTTGCTATCGCTGGGATCTGGTATCGGGCTCGAAAATGTATGTTGCGCTGGAGGATCAATGTCCACAGTGACACGCAAGTCGGTTGCGGACGGATTGGTATAAAGATCGATCGATCATCGCTATTCGGTTCCAGGCAATAGAACGGCGGTCGGCGACCGATTGTTGACGTGCGGCGTTACAGCGTTTTAACGTCGGTTGGTATTAACTTGCGCGTGCAAGACAATGCAGAAACTGTGAATTACACTACAGATGGACTCCGACAAAAGAACAGCTGACCATGGGAACGTATAGCAAAATATCATCAAACTTCGGTACTGCTCGCAGGTCTCGCCCAGCGAAATTGTGTAGTATCAAATGGTGAATCTTGTCCCGTCCGAAATGTGACGACGTCTTGCGCTTTAGATACCATCGAGAGATCGGTTGTTGAAATGCGATCTTGCCTCGTGAGTCCAACTTGCACGACAATCAAGAGCGGTGTCAATGCCTGCAATCATAAAGTGACTCAATGTGTGCAAGAGAAGGGATGAATGTCAACACATACAGCCACTTGACCAGCGACATCCATAACGAACAGCGAGGCAGGATTATTTGATGCGAACATTGCAAGCAAAATAACATTAGAGATCGCAGAGATAGCGCCTGACTCGATAACCATGTATATTGAGGACGCAAATCGATTGCTTGACATAGCCCCCACAGCCATTGTCCGACCCATTCGCCAGAGACGCACCACAATCGACCCCGAGACGGACGCATTGAGTGTAAATCCGAACGCCCACGCCGATATGACGAGAGAGGTCAACGTTGAACTATACAGCCCATTCTTCGGAATCGTCGATATGGCCGTGGCCGCGTAAGCGGACCCTGTCAAGATATTAGAGGGTATGTCAAGCACGCCGGAAGGGTTACGAACCCACACAGCCAGTTGCTAAAATAATCTGTGAGGCAATCCCAGTGAATAACAGATGATCTCAAAAATAGGTTGCCTACGGGTAAAATGATGATCCTCCAGTCGTACGTGAAAACGACATAAAGTCGCCAAATCTATTTGATAACAAGATGACTCAGTATATACGTCAACGCAGCGAAATTGTGAACTTACTAGGATGAAGTCTTGGGCAAGCAGCTTTATTGTTCCCATGAGCGTGGTTAGCTTTAGTATATTAACTCAGGAGTTTTGCGTACCAGAGTGCCATACAGGAAGCCCTTGAGCACGCGCGGTGCGGCAGCGAGGTCGAGCCAGTATGTTATGGAGTAGTAGGGCACATCTGTTGGTGCATAGACAAACGCCTCGAGTAGTTGTCGTAGAGATGCCCCGACATGCACGGTGCAGAGAAGGAAGAGTATCGTGGACATCACCACGAGCACACTACCAATTACACGGATCAGTGGAGTGCACTCAAGTAATATATCCTTGCACCTACAAACGAAGAGGCGCCGCTTTGGCTCCACGCAAGAGAATGAACATACATAGTCCATACAAGACGCAGCTACACGCCCATCAATACCATTCAGGAGGCTCATTGCAGTCACTCGGACTCACTTGACACCTGCGAACATGCGAACATTAGTGGGAGATGTGCAGCAAGGGTAGCGCAACCCATACCGTACAATGCAGTTTCAATCCATATCCCAACTATCGCTATCTGGTTCAAGGGTGGAAGTACAGTCATCTTAATGGTATACAAATATGAGCGGATATGTATTTAACATGCTGCGGATATGCTTGGTTCCCAGACTCGACGGCTGTGTCGCCCTGGTTTCCTGTGTTGCCACCGATCATCGAGCGGTGATAATCAGCCAAAATCATCAACACCTACTGATCGTGTCTCAGACTTAGCATGGTCCGCGGTTATAGTCAGCTTGGATGGGAGGTGGAAGTTCTGGAAATGCATAAATTTGGGTTGAATTCAGCGCCAGCAGCTATCGACACAGCCTACATGAACTCATAAGTAGTAGGGTGCTATTTTCGGTGGGCCGGATGCAGTGGTTTGCAAGCGAGCATGGCCGGGGCAGTGCTTCTAGAATAAAAAGGTTTATGAGTTCTATCATCATTGTGGCACAAGGAGTTCATATGAGTGAGTCAGAGTGACTGTCATCATCTCATCCTCGAAGAATGTTATGTACATACATCGTAAATGCTATCTATATACTTCAAAAAGATGATCCACAGTTAAGTTCAAGTACAAGCAATGAAGTTACTATTCAAGTACTGTAAAGAACTCCCCAAGGGCCCCTTGTATCGCCGATATGTTTGGACGCAGCATGGGGCCACAAGTCTATGACACAAGGTGCAAGCGATGGATGAGCCAATCGAAATCGAAATCGAAATCGAAATCGAAATCGAAATCGACATCGGTAGTGAGTTATTGGCGGTGGCATTTTCAACGAACGGTGAGTATATCGTGAGCGGCCATGCCAGCGATGCTCGAGTGTGGCAAGTGGAGGACGGGAAACAAGTGGCAACGCTGAGCACAGGAGGAGGCCAGTGTTGGCACGGTAGTCTCGCAACGAGGATACTGTCTTCAGACACAATTTCGCACGGTCGACTTCTCGCCCGACTCAACGAGACTCTGCATCCACCTCAGCGATCGTTGCAGGCTGTGCAGCGAAATACTCACCGACAGGAGATCGCGTCGCGACAGCTACTCTGAAATCCGTTCATGTCTGGGACAGCAACGACGGCCGCTTGCTCGTCGACATCAATGTAGGAGTAACCGTCGGTTACAACGCTGGTTTCGTCTGGTTCAACGACCACCTCTTTGCCGTATCCAATAATACAATCAAGCAATTCGATGCAGTCACCGGATCAACAGTCGCAGAATGGCCTGTCCATGACAGCTACGACTTCTGCTAAAGCATGGGAAATTCGTTGCTTGCTCTACAAAGAATACTACCACTTTCTGGGACACGTCGACGCACGCCCAACTCGGTCTCATTCAACATCCTCAAGACATACACTCCATCGAATTCTCTCCCGACGACCAATCTCTCGCATTTGGTGGTAAGGGCGGGAAAATCAGCATCATACGTGTATCTCATATCATCGTAAGTCTCGTCTCATTGGATTCAGTTTTCTGATTCCAATCACTGTTCCGCATAGCAGTCAATTCCACATCCCACTCTCCAGGAACCTGACATCCGGGTCGACGATGCTGCATCGGACCCGTCAGTTCCATTATCTCGGCCACACCCAACTCTCCAGGAACCCGACATTCAGATCGATGACGCCGTGCTGGACCCGTGGAAGCATGATCAACTCGAAAATGCAGAGACCCTCCTGACTGCAGCAATTTCAGAGTCTCGCAGTCCGGGTCATCCCGTATTCGCTAATCGAGCTCTTGTGCGGACACGTCTAGGAAAGTGGGATGCGGCCCTCGTCGATGCCGAAAAGGTACTTACTACTTTACTCTCACAAACATCACAGACACCCCGTCTCAATGAGCTTCTTACACCTCGGTTCGCAGAGAGTCGGATGACGCTCCCATGTATTGCCTTCAAACTCCCGTCTTTTTCGGTAGATCGAACCAGTTCAGGTCGCGTTTATCGCACAGATACCACTGCGTTTGGGATGATAGAGGTCAAGACGACGAGACATGACCTATCTCGGATGAGGTCTCTGTATCTTGTTCAGCCTTGGTTGGATGCACTCCTGGAGCACGAAGATACCCGCGGTGGAGCAATTGTAGAGGATGGTGTTGTGCTACAATCCTCGGGGAACTCGGACGACGAAGAGATCTCTAATGAAGGAGTAGACTACGAAGAAATCGATGAAGATTCGTCCCCGCCTCCTGGATCGTCACCGTTCCCTCCTCCCGTTGAAATAGAACCGGTGGACAGAGAGACGGGAGCACGGCGGTTCGCTGCTCGTCTCAGACAGCCATTTGGTGCATTGTTACTCCGGCAGGCACAGACACGTCGACGTGCGATGGAGTATAGGCGGGTTGCAGCGGATTGCTTGATTCCGGTACGACGTCTCGCTGGCTGACATCCTGGACAATGTGCGCACGCTCGATGTGTTGTAGCCTTGGTATCGTAGCACCCAGGCATTCCATGGCAGATAAGTTGTTCGATGGTCTATCGATGACGCTCGTGCCCTTCTTCATTCTCGACGTCCACGCTTACATGTCCATTTGCTGCAACCTTGCTAATAACTTGCAATAGCTTGCCATACCTGTGCCGTCCTCGATGCTCGAACGACAGCCCAGAGAGGGTTATGGGCTAGTACACGGACTCATCGCTACATAGCTAACAACTGACCGTTTATCGGAACGCATTGCAGTTCCAAAGGGTGAAGCTTAGCAAGTACTTGGATAAATATAAATGGTGAAACAGACGCTCGATATCTTGCGTTCCTGCCAGTGCCGGACCTGGACATCATGCCCTACACCAGCCACGATAACTTTCCCCGCACGTTCATTTCCAACGACCTTCTATGTGAGAAGAATTAGGGAAAATACACTGTTTGTGTCAAAGGAGTCACTCGGCCAAGTCCTTCGGCTCGGGGTGCGCAGCCCAGTGGTTCCAGCGCCTCTTCGTGGAACAACAGTTCCTCTGGCCGCTTCCAAATGTGCAGCGTTGAGTACATACGCTGGTTCATCAGCTGGGGCAATGCCGACCGATTTCATGCGAATGAGCACACGTCGTCGCATTGACATTCTCGGGGAACCGATGCCATGGAGGGTGCTGTAAACGCCACGCCCCCATACAGTCGTCCTCAAATGTTTCAATGACGAACACATTACACCTCGTTTTCACCCCAGTGAGTGAGCCAACTGCTTCGTGAGAACGAATAATTTTATGACGGCATGTTGAACGCCCCATCCGTGCCTTCTTTCGCAGTGAGCATACAACTTCTATTTCCTAGGACATGGGCGCGGATGAAAGACGATGACGAATGTGAGCCAAGAGAACGACTTGACAGCTTCGACTCTGTAAATTGGAAGGGCCGCTCAGCTGCGAGTGAAGCCAATGCTCTCTACGTAGCGAAACAGTAAAGGGATGACTATCTCTATCTCGGCACTGACATGAAAGACGATCGATACGGAGAGGCGCCCTTTTGATACGATTTCGTGGCACAGGCTACCGACCCAACAACTTAAAGAAGACGACTCCGCACCATGACTCATGGTTCATCCACGCGACTAGATCTTTGTCCACATTCAACACATGATATGTATCGTATCTGCGTTTGCTTTCCGTACCAAATATAATGCGTCTTCTTCCTACAGATAGCTCACAGCTCACAGATTGTACTCCCCCTGCCACCTCCGTTTTGAAACCTGAGATAGGCCAGCTCGGGATTCTTATCTTCAAGTGATATGCTGTGGGATGTACTTATTTTCCAGTCAATCATCGAATTTGGGTAGCGAGGTGTCTAATGTACAGCTTTACAGCGTAACATTATAAGCCAAGCCAGCAGTTTCAATTGCACAGGCTCAGTGGTCCTTCTCCGAGTCGCTTCCCTCAGGCCACACCTCCCTGTGCATTGTCGAAGTTGTGGATAAATATGGACCCGGCGACAGACGCAAATGTGGATACGGGTCCCGGTTGTAATGAGAAGGATATCGACTGTGCCTATGGTGCTAGCTTGGAACTCAACCCTCCAGAGCGCGCTAGGCTACTACGCAAAATAGACTGGCATATCCTGCCTCTCGCGACTTTGTTATACCTTCTGTCATTTCTGTGAGTATCGCGAAAGTCTAAGCTGCCTTGCGTTTAACCATGGTTTCCACTCCAGAGATCGCACCAATATCGGCGAGTATTATCTGGCATCTAACATTAGGTCATAAAACTCGTGTCACTCTCAGGCAATGCTAAAGTTGCAGGCATGTCGACTGACTTGCACCTCGTGGGGCTCAGGTATAACATTGCCACTGCTGTATTCTTCGTGTGGTCGTTGCCCTTTGCATTTTTGAGGTACGACTAACGCTCCCTCAGGTTCTATACATTTCTGCGGAGGTCCCGTCGTAAGTGACAGTAACGGATTCCTGACCTGTGAGACAATATTTAGTCAGGAACATCATTTTGAAGCTCTTTCGACCATCCAGATGGAGTATGATCATCATTCTTCTTACGTGGTTTTATCTCCTGACCAGACTTGCCAATATAGTACCAACAATCATGGTTGCATGGGGTCTGGTCGCAACTCTCATGTGTCTCGTGAATACTTATCAAGGGCTCCTCATGTAAGGCTCATTTGATTTACGGCCCACCTCCCTAACATTGGTCTCCACGCCATATAGCACACGAGTTTTCCTCGGTCTCACGGAAGCTGGATTGTTTCCGGGCATGAATTTTTATCTTTCAATGTGGTATCCGCGTGCAGATCTCGCAAAGCGTATTGCGATATTTTTCTCTGCTGCAACCCTTGTGGGTGCTTTTGGTGGCATCCTCGCGTGAGTACTCTTTTGAATTCTATTAGCGCAACAGGTCGCTCACGCAACCAAAGTTACGCTATTGTGAAAATGGATGGGTGCGTGACACATTGAAGAATTTCTGGAGCATCCCGTGTTTATTGACCCTTCGTAGGATTGGTGGCCTCCATGGTTGGCAGTGGATCGTGAGTGATATTCAACATTTTATGTAGCACAAGGTACTACCCAAGGACGTTAGTTCTGTCTGGAAGGACTTGGTAAGCTCCTAGGTCGTTGAGGGATGCGAGTGACCAAACTATTTGCTATAGCGACAATGATCATAGCTTTTGGAGCATTTTTCTTTATGCACGATGTATGTCCCTATATCTGCCTGGCCCTGTGTAGATGCCGATCGCCTCGTTAGTATCCAGCGACAGCATCATTCTTGACTGAGGCCGAAAGACGCAATATCATTGGGCTGTTGAAGGATGACTCGCAAAACCTCGCGACGCACTATGATTTTCAATTCGTTCTACAAGCATTCAAGGACCATAAAACATACATTCAGTCAGGCATGTACATTGGGTATGTAATCCAGACTGCTCTGTGCCTGGAATTCTGACGTTTCCGCAAACTGTTAGTTTGGTCGTCCCCATTTACTCGGTTGCTCTCTTCACTCCTACAATCATCAATGAGCTTGGCTTTTCCACGGTTAATTCCCAGCTACTTTCCGTCCCTCCTTACATCGCAGGTTGTATATGTACCATTCTTGTTGGGATTTATTCCGACATGAACAACCTCCGTGGGCCATACGTGATCGGAGGGGCATGTGTCTCCTTGGTGGGGTATATTGACCTCTATACGCAAAAGAACCCTGGTGCTGCTTACATCGGAGCCGTCCTCGCTGCAGCTGGAGTGTATCCAACTATCCCTATTTACCTTACATGGGTTGGCTCGAATACGGGAGGGGATATGAAGCGTGGTGTCGTCATCGCCACGGTCATTGGAGTGGCAAACCTGGGAGGGTAAGTTGCATACGTTTGTCCACAATCGATATACAATCTGATAGCATGGTGGTAGGATCTGTGCATCCTTCATTTACCATGATCCTCCACGATTCCACGATGGTCACGGGACAAACATCGGCTGTCTGATCCTCGCGTGCGCCTCTATGCAATGTTCACCGCTGCTTGGTTACTGACAACCTGAAATCAGTATACTTGGATCTGCATTTGCGATGTGGAATTACAACAGACTCAACAAGCAGAAAGAGAGGCAGTGTCGCGAGAGTGGAATCACCAAAGAGCACAGGGATGAATTTCGACACATAGGTGACCAAAGTCCCCTGTTCAGATATACCCTTTAGTCGTGCTGTCATTCGAAGTCTGGGTGAGTTGCGAGTGTACATTACTACGCCAAGATGTGTCGCATTGTTGAATATGAATGTAAACGACATACCTGACGTGAACCTCTGGTTGTTCAAGGCTTGCTAACTAACACCGGAGTTGACAACTGGAGTCTCGATATGCTATTGGTGCTGAAAGTGAGAATCAAGGATGAGAGCCCTATACCTCTCGGCCGGCTGTGAGTGTTCTAACTTCTCGGAGTAGCCGATGACCAGGTAAACGATGGTCACCGGGTATGCAGCTAGGTCTGTGTATGCGTCTTGATACAGCAGTCTAGTGTCATTCTAAGGTGTTGGAGATGAGGCCAGCCTAGTATGTATGGGAGAAATGTGTACGGACTCATCGGGGGTAAATCGCTCTAACAACCCACTTGCAAACTGGGCAAGAAAGAGCATGCATGACATGCATGACAAACGCTGCGGTCGGGTACCAGGCTAGCTTCGTGGGGTGAAGCATGGGGCGTCGAAGTGGTGACGATCTCTCGCAGACACGCATTTGCATGCACGATTTTGCGACGTAGGTGCCTCGGTGTCGTTGGAAACTCGGCTTACAAGGCACAGAAAACACGAGGTGACAGTGGCGTGGGTACTGATCTATGTATATCATGGAGGGCAATGTGCCTACGGTGAGAAGAGGGACAACAAACCGCTTTGTTCTTACCACTGGGCTACATTGAACCGTTGATGGCGCCGTTGTTGACGACAATTGGTGTGTACTCGTAAGATGGTGCTGCCTGTACGCTGAGTATTGCACTAGATCATCCCCAGTCGATCGAAATAGGGATCAGTAGTGACTTATGGGCGGTGGCATTCTCACCGAACGAGGAGTACGTTGTGAGCAGCCATGCCAGCGATGCTCGAGTGTGGCAAGTGGAGGACGGGAAACAAATGGCAACGCTGAGGACAGGGAGCGACCAGTGTTTTTGTCTCGCTGTGTCGAGTGATGGCAAGTGGATCGCAACGGGGACGTGGTCACACAGGGACGCCCTCACCGTTTGGGACGCAAAGACATTCAAGCAAGTCTTCAAGGTCAAGAATATCAGCCGTATCCGTGCCATTGATTTCTCACCCGACTCAAAGAGACTTGTCATGGCGTCGTACTAGTACGACGCCAGGGTCGTTGTTTGGGACCTCGCATCCAACAAACAAGTACAAATACTCGACCACAAGTACATGACGGCAGCGAAATACTCACCCGACCAGGGATCGCATCGTGACACAGGCTCCTACACAACCGTCAGGGTAAGTGCAAGGCGTCATCTACTAGGGCATTAGCTAGTGTCACATGACTCCATCCAATATTTCAAACTCCTCAACTTTAAGAGACCTTGCACTTACCACAACGGCTGCAACAAAATGTTTGTAAACAATCATTGCCACAGCTGTGTCACTCGTCGGCCGTCGAATAATATGTAGTGGGGTAGACTTGATTTAGGGTTTACGGAAATATATCATATAGTAGTGTTGTTACATAACACAGTACATGCACCTGCCACATGTTGAGCACTATGTAGTAGCTCAGTTCGCCACGAATATATTACATTATGCACCCAGTCACTCCCGTCCTCGATGCACTAGAAAGCTGTCAGATTACTGTGGCAGATTTCATCATAGCGCTACTCACGGAACCAGGGTATAAGACCCAGCCAATGGTTATGGATCTCCTGGCAAACACAACAACAATATTTGATGCTTTCGTGCAACATCCTGCGACTCGTGATGTGATCAGAAATCAATGCTTTACAGTCACTGAAGATACATACCTTCGGGAGCTTCAAGATCTTGTGTCCGAAGACAGTAGCTCTCATTTCGGAGCTGCTAACACCACAGTTCAGCAACTCGAGGAGTTTCGTATCAATGATATGGCCCGCACCATGGAAAGCTGTGCGCCAAGGATGTGGTGCCTGTTCGATTGCATACTTCAGGAGAAGCATCACCGCCAGGGGTTAAAAGAGTCCGGGAGCATAGAAAACATCCAGGATAGCGGTTTTACAGATGGCGCTGACATATTTTGGAATGGAGTCGAGGAAATTGACCTTGAAGGGGTGATAGATCAGATTACAGGAGAGGGTAACCAGCCGTCATCGGCTGAGGAGAGGCGCACGAGACGACGATCTGCAATTAGAGCAATGGTCAGTCATGCCGCACGTGTGCATGTTGCATGTACCTACTAACTCATACCAGAAAAAAACTGTTGTCTGCAGCATCTTAATGCAAGGCATTAATCAGAAGTCCAATGCATTACAGAGCATCATCGGATTCTTCTTGCAATCCGTGCACACTCCGTACAATGTCATCAACACACTTGCTCACATTGGTCTCTCGATTTCCTCGAATGCCATAAATATGGCATTACGATCACTGTCAACAGAATCAGAACATACACTACAAACCCTGGGACGCTCACTTATCGCATCGTATGCATATGACAACTTCGACGTCGATCTAAAAAGTCAGGTACCAACAGTCGAAAAGTCAAATGATTCACTCAAGCACCTTACCTCTGGACTACTCTTTCCGCTGGCGCATGGTGTTGTTTCAGATGACCTGCGATGCTCGGATGAACTGTGGAAGAAGTCGTGGTTAAATCTGGACTTCGATGTTGATGGGCAGGAGTCTCGTACATGGTGGGATCTCGTCAGCTTGCTATGCACAACAACCGAACCGACCAATCCTGAATCATCATGGCTGCACGATTTCAATGCATGGATGTTTTTGCAGGACCTGTGTACCCATGGGCCAGTATACTTCCATCAATTCAAGCCAATGATCACGCACCCGGAATCAGTAGAGCAGATCCCTCTTGTCAAAACACCAATTTTTGCGGCGCAAGCAATGAACATCAACAATTCTACGGTCAGCGGAAACATCCGCGCTGTTGTCGAGCTCCTTAAACAGGGCAGAATCCACGAGGCTGCTCAAATACCATCTGGAGATGAGAACGAAGACGAGACATTCGACTGGGACTCACCAGACATATCAGAATATGTCATTCTTGTGCATGGAGATCTTGGTACAGGAGAACGGCTCCAGGCCGCTCAACTGCGCCGATCTATCGAATCAACACCATGGCATTGTTTTCAGCACGTCATATTCATTCCGGGACTATTCCATCTTAAGATGGCTTGTGCAGATGCCATATGGTGATGTTTCATCCTTCCCAAAGCAGCATGCGAGGACGAGACCTGCCTTATGCACGATGTGGCAGTCCTCCGTCCACGCGAAACCTTTACATTTGCTTCGAAACCTGGTTTTCGTCGTATGCATCAGCTTATCAACCATGCTGGTGTATGCCGACGATTAGATTGTTGGCGGACATACATTCGGTGCAAGTTTCAAGGTGTCGAGAGCCTCGATGATTTCGCATCCACAAAACCAACACTAGACAAGCTACAGTCAATGGCAAACGAAATCGCACAAGAGTTTGTAGCCACTCAGCAAATACAGCACACGCGGAGGAAGCCCGAGGAGTCATGCGATGTTCAATTTGAAAATGCATTGCTGCTGAATAAATATTTCTTGATGTACGAAGAA
Organism: Boletus reticulatus; assembly: GCA_038093535.1. Taxonomy (NCBI): domain Eukaryota; kingdom Fungi; phylum Basidiomycota; class Agaricomycetes; order Boletales; family Boletaceae; genus Boletus; species Boletus reticulatus. The sequence goes on from JBBPSJ010000116.1 coordinate 95,878, forward strand.
CTGTCATACGCGATGAACAACGGTGACATCGGACGGGTCGAAACCTGTATCGTCAACTGGATTCCAATCCTGAAGGCCATGGGGAAGCATAAGTATGCTACCCACATGCAGAACTTTCTGCTCAACGTACATTTTGTTTATCCGTCTGGCCTGAAGTAAGTCCGCCTGTGCACACGGAGCGGAATCATGGAGCGGAATGCCACTTACACTATTGCGATTACAGACGGGCTGTCCGCTATCATCTTCTCGTAAATCCTACAGGACAGCCAATGAAGTGGCGTGGTGTAGACTGGTGCATCGAGTTAAACAACCTCTTTACAAAGGTATGCAAAATTAGACTTACCCATCACCAAGTCTTGTTAAAACACAATGCCAGGTGAAAAATGGTGGTAAGGGACCAAAC